>JAVYIG010005002.1:0-146658 GCA_035222895.1 Strongylocentrotus droebachiensis
CTTTCCCCCTACCATGCCAATAACCCATGTCCTCAATTAGGTGCACACGCAAGGGGGGGGGGGGGGGTTAGGAAAAAATTTTAGTGCTCCTTAATCAGTAGATCTCAATTTAGTTTTGCTTTTTTTTGTGGTTCTATTTGTTTGTTTGTTTGTTTCGATGATAAATCTTCATTGTCGGATTATATATCAATAACTGAATTTGAATTTGAACTTCAAATACATATTTTGATGATGACAATGTTATTATTTCGTGTCATTCCTTTAGTCCCTCTTCCTGCCATTTATCTGCTGCCTCTGTCCCTCTGTGCTTGTCTGTGGTAATAAACCGTTCTGTCGGAGTTTTCAGTTTTCTACTAACAACAAAGTAGGATTCCCTCGACATACTCCTCCATGCAATGGTTTAGCTATCTGGGGGCAGGGGGGCTAGTGCCATCGCCAAGGCGGGAAAAGAAATAGTTAAGACTATGGTATAGCCTCTCACACAACCTCCTAATCGGTTTTCTTGTAATTCATATTTCGTCCACATCGAGTAAGACCAGTAAATACGGGAGTAAAATACCCCCAATTCCTTGATCCTAGTGTCCATCACAGGTTAAGTTCCCGCTTTGCCACTGCTCCATACACATTTTGCAGACAGAGGTAAAACGACGATTTGTAATTTTCCTTCAATTTTTATGATCAATAAAAGTTGCCCCGTGCATGATAATATACACAATCTTTCTCATGTTCTCAAATGTTAAAACTCTCCTTTCTCTTAAATAATTAATATTTGTTTAACAGATTGAAAATGTACTATGATCAAAAATATTGGCAATCTTATCAGAATCAAATACTGTAAGTTTGATCAACGATATTGTTTACGGATACAAATTATAGCGCATCAGTTGTAATAATTATGTCAGCTGAAAATTACTTTCATTTTCTGCTTGGGGCAAATAAGCCATTAACATGTCAGCACATAGCGATTTTCACAAGTCATGCAAACGTGATAGTCTTCATCATCACTCATTTCCTTCTCATGAAAACAGATTTCAAGCCCAACGAATATATTCATTAATCCATCTCCCTTCAATAACTACGTTTATTGCCATTATACAACTTTTACATTTTTTTAAACACATATTTTCAAGTTTTTAATATTCACTATCGATTGTGTGCGCCTGGATTGTCTTTTGCGGTATTGAATACCATTAATTCATCATAATGGGATAGTATACATTCGTCCAGTGTGTAAAGAGAGAGAGAGAGAGAGAGAGAGAGAAACAGAGAGAGAGAGAGAGAGAGAAGCGGAAATAAAGGAAACGGACGTTGTTTCTCTCTTTGCCTAATCTTTCTACCACTTTCCTTATAAATTATTATTCCCAAATCGCAATCCCTGAATCTCGCTAGTGACGATTCATCCACGCGTGCTATTTGTTCGAATCTCTTTCTGCTCCACTCACACATATTTTTTGTTTTAGTTTCGAACTTGAACAATTGGCAACATAGTGCTTTCATTTCTGCGTAGTAGTTTGAAGTACACGTAGATTCACAATAATATTCCCTGCAAAGTTTATACTCCATTACTATTCTCGTCGTTTTTTGCGGTAGCGGCTGCACACACCCACTTTGGATTCATATTGTCAAGCGCTTCCGTATCTATTTAAAACTCGTTTACCAGCTTGCCTTCTTGTTCTGCTCTGGATTTTTGGTGTACCCGTGGATTATAATAATGGCTGAACAGGGTGACAAGCGTCCCGAACTCCCAGAAAACTTTGAGAAGTTGAACGATTCGGAGAAGATGTTCTATACAAATCTTCACAGGTGGGAACTGGTTGAAAATGCCAAGTTTGCTGAAATGACGGAGAGATATGAAGGTAATTGCCCATTACGTGTACTTTCACAAACTGATTACGATTGTGTTTTTTTCTAAAGGAACTGCTGTGAAATTAGACTCGGGACTTCAAATCGTGAATTATTCCTGACTGTACTCCCGATTCGTCTAAAGAATCATGTGAAGATTACGTTATGGTGGGGGCTCCTTTCCCTGTGGGGATCGGCTTTGAGTAGTGACGTCACACTAGTCGCATAACTCATGTGACTTCTATAACTTGTATCCAATAACGTAAGGCCTTGCCTCCTATTTTAAGGTCTTAAGATATTGGTATTTATATTGAAATAATCATTCAGGACCTCTGTCGGATGTAATTACATATTTGAAATTCTATATCAGAATGGGCATATTTAGCAATATGCCTATCTTTCAAATCCAATTATCCTGTCGGTGACACGACATTTTGCTCCTGCGACAATTGCTCCGGGCTTTATTTCGTCTAAGATGTAGGGTTAGGGTTAGGGTTTCAATAGGGTTTTATGTTAGGTTTAGGGTTAGGTTTAGGGTAGGGTATAGTGTTGAATCCAGGGTTGAAGTTAGCCATTCGATTAGTGTATGAAATTTAGAGCGGAGCAATTGTCGCCGGAGCAAATGTCATGGAATCTATACTGTCGGGTCCTACTGCAGCGTGCAGTGATATTTTTGAGAATCATTTGTAATATTGAGTGTTTGTTTTCGCTAGCCCAGGCTCCCCCTCCCTTCTCATATATACGTAAAGCTTTTTGTTTATACTCTTATTCACATAGTTGCAGTCCCTTTTTTATCACTGCATCGTCAAAGTTTCTGGTTCCATCATCAGGGCGCCACCACCAGCCACATTATACCCCTATCACCACCACCACCACCACCACCACCACCACTACCACCATCGTGTATCATCACAAACCCACCATCATTGCCATAACACCGTCACTAACCAGACACATACATACCTCTATCATCAGCGCTCATCACTTTCAGCACTATACCACCACCACCATCATCATCATCGTCATCATCACCACCACCACCACCACCACCACCACCACCACCTTCACCACAAGTAACATCGGTATATACCACCATCACCACCACCACCGAACGTTCATTACACCTCGACTAGCATCGTACCAACAGCATTATACACCTACCATCGCCATCATTTCATTATTGCCTATACACCATCATCATAATTATACATGAATTATCAACAGTGTTGAACACAACCAATAATACCATTATCAGCACCATGCATAATGCACCACCATCATAACCACCTCCACCACCACCTGGCACCATGCACCAACACCGCTATCAGCATGATCAGCAATCATCACCACCACCACAATCACCACCATAGCATCAGCATCACTACCAGTACAACATCACAATTATAATCATCACCTAATACCATCATCATCACCCTGACCACCGCCACCACTACCACCACCATCACCAACATATTCATTACATTATCACCACCTCTTACCACCATCGTTGCTATCACCAACTACCACCACCAGATAACCATTGCCGACACCACTGATATTATGGTACCATTACTTTTACATCTACTACTACCATGCACCATATATACACCACCACTATGCACCAACACCGACAATCATAATAACACAATGGATATACATGCATGAACTTCATTTACACGGCTCACAATGCATTACCATTATTACGTGGTATAATTGAATGAGGCATCCTGTATAGTAACTCATTATTAGTAGTTTCAGTCAGCACTTGTAGTACATCCTCAGTGGTAAAGAAATCCTTTCCCGAAACAAGGAAATCCGACCACCGGTTGATATGCAAATCAGTGCAGAGTCGTTCGATACCAAAACCATATTAACTTAAAAACTAAAGCTTGATTATAAGCTTGTGACATGCGCAACGTGTGAAAGTGATATTGAGAATTGGTCAATACTTGTTCAACCCCTGTTTCCGGTCTTTTTCATTATTATCTTTTTTTCTCCACCATGCAACATTTGTGTTTGCTGTCTTTTGGAAAAATCACGGTCGAAAAGACATTTAAAGAACTCTACCTAAGGCAGTTGTAATAGCTCTGTGTATTACCTTGTGAAAAGTGCGAGCATTACAATTCAGTATTATACATTATCCGTCTATATTATACTGTATACCAATTAGTGTATTAATTTTCATACGATAAAATTGCATTTTCACTGTCGAAGTGTAAAAATGTTCTCGCTCGCTTAGCTCACTCGCAAGATTTTGCGACATTACTTTGTCTCCCCTACTGTGGCGATAAGATCAATTGATATCTTGTTTAAATTTATCAAAAGTATACATATAGTTTATTTTATCTTCCATATTGTATGCTAGACAAGTATGTTGATATTTTGAATTCATTTCTTTAAAAAAAAACTTGTTGGTTTCTTAAAATATTCTTGAGTAAAAACAGGCGCGGTTTTAAAGTAAAATTGTATTCATAAAAGGTTGGCATGTTTCATTTTGATAATAGAAAAGACATGCTTTTATTATTCATATTTTTACAAAGTGTTAACTCGTCTTCTATTTTTTAAAGGGTTTAAGGAGGTATTTAAAAAGTGAAATTTAAGCGGATAAAATGAAACCATGCAATGGGCAGGATGAATAATGCTACATCTCCACATTTTTTTTAAAGTAGAAGAAAAAAACATGTGTCCATCCTCGGCATCCTGCAATAAAAGGTGCCCTTTGTAAATCAACAAAATGTTCCCAGACCCTTTTGAGACCCCTTTTTTTTACCAGAACTCAACTGTCCCTTACAGTTATTCCGCAATCCACCAAGTCTGTATATTATAGGCTCACTTAAAAAAAAAAGTGAGCCTATATAAACAGTTTTCTTTTTCTTTTTTTAATTATGTGTTTATTAAGAAATCAAAACAAAACATATACAAACTTTCGAAGGAAATACAAATGTGTTACAAAAAACAAAACAAAACATTTAATGACAAATTAAGATATTTACAAACGATTGAAATAATCTGGAAAAAATAGGAACTTTTATGTGTTGCGTTTCTGTTTTAGTGAGTGCGAGAGAGAGAGAGGGGGGAGAGGGAGAGAGAGAGATAGAGAGAGAGAGAGAGAGGGGGGGGGATTTGGCGGTAATAGTGACACCAATGCCCAAATATGTCCATGCATGCATGCGGATCTAAACCACAAAACAAGCATACAATCATAATGACGAATCCAGCATAGTTACAATATGACTGAATCATTACAAATCAACTGAACCATTACATTGTGGCTGAACTGAAAATTTACGTATACGGGTATACACAGTGGCTTAACTGTACACGTGCCCTCCTATCAAACGGCTATGTAAATGGAAAGTAAGATTTATAACATAAATTAGAGTGAGAGGAGAGACAGAGACAGAGACAGAGATACAGGCAGACAGACAGACAGACAGACAGAGAGGCAAAGAAAGAAGATGGGGAAGATATAGGAAAGGCGCGTGAGCAGAATAAGTCCCCCTCATTATTTTTACTCCCTTGATTGGTGGCCTTGAATGTCAATCGGCTACCAAGTAAGAAGGGTGCCCCGCCCTTTCCCAAGTGCCCCCATCAATGGCTGGATCGACGCTACGCCACTGACTAAACACAAAACATGACTATGCATATGCAGGGCGCTACAGATTATCTCATTTTATGTTTTTTATTTGTTAATAATGATAACATCAATTTGAGTAAACATCACTTAGTACGTTTTAAAAAACAAATCGTTTCTGTTTCTTTTTATGTGTATGGAGTTTATATGCGTTGGAGAGGGTAGAATGTTGCATTCACAATTGAATAAAGAATGTGTTACAAACAATCTCATTTTTCAACTAACGGTGGTAATAATTCATCTTCAATATTTTGTCAGAAATGAATTCCTTTTTTTTTCTTCGAATGGGGAGGGGGGGTAGTACCATTGCACTGGCCGACACGGTAATCAACTTTCCTTAAGCTAAAAAAACAAAAAAAAAACATCTCAAGGTTCACAGTCATATTCAAAAATCTGCCAACATTACATCGTCTTTTCTCAATTGTAAGCTTTAGGAAGAACAGGAAGAACAAAGTCATGAAATGAATGACTCTGAATATAGAGCAATCTATAGTGGTATTCTTTTCTAATAAAACCAAACCAAACCAAACAGAGTTGCTATTCTTAAGTATACTACAGGGGAGAGCAGGGTTAGTCCGCCCTGGGGGCAAGTTCGCCCACTACGTGGTTCTCAGCCTTGCGGTGATTGGATAAAACTTTCGCTGATGATGTAATGACAAACTAGGCGGTTTCAATCTGGAACGTGGAGTGCGAAAGTGCTCGGCAGTCTTTCTGGTGCCTTCGTCAGTTGAAAGATAATGATATACGGCCTGTCTCATTCAAAAGATGTTCAATAGCTCGATCAATAACTAAATGTGTGACATGTATCTTATCTCTTGTGTGATTATAAGTTAAACAAAGTATTGTTTTTATATTGTAATATTTGTATCATGTGAAATATGGAAACGATAAAGTGAAAGTGAAACTGTAACAGAAGGAAACAATATGTTTTTCATGAAAGACCATATCTGAACTGAAAAATGAAAAAGATGAATATATCAACGGAAAGCTGATAAGCAATAGATAACAATAATATTTATTATATGCCATTTTAGTGTCTGTCAGCGGAGTCAGCTCTCTGAAAACTCAACATCTAAGTAAATCTGGTATATACTAAAAGTCGTTTGTCATGAATTTCTTCCAAGAATCACCCTCAAAGAAAGCATTTTCCTTCCAAGCAACAATCACGCAATGTGATTGTACTTTTTTTGTTTGTGTAAGAGATCATTGAAAGAAAATTATGCCAAGAAAGTTATGATGTGTAAAATATCATTTTGCGTTGTCACAGGATGTGGCCCATATGGATTTATATAGTTACTCTTTAGGTTATTCAACTTAAGTAGCAATGTTTAAGCGCATTTCATTCAAATTGTTTGAAGTGGTTTTTTATTAATTGTGTTAAACAAATAATAAATATTTAAGAGACATAAAAATCTGATGGGATTATATTATTTCATTTGCTATGCCTATATACACTGCCATTTTGAAAAGTACTATGTTAATAAAATAGTTGTCGATATGGTTAGTTGTAGTCGTTGGTCAGGTGAATCCGTTTAATGTTAAACATCACTTGTTCTGCGCCCAGTCCCGAGGTGGGGGGGGGGGGGGGGGCCGGGGGTACTAAGACCTACGGGGGTGTGCCTCTCTAATGAGTTACTTTTTTTTAAATCCCTACTGACATGGGTTCCATTTTAACAAAAATACCACTAAAAATGAGCCCATTTAAATTATCATTTTTCCTGAAATTGTTAAAAATGGGCCTTACTTTGAGAAAAATCCCCTGTCCAAACCAAATCTGAATAGCCTACCCCCCCCCCCCCCCCCCCCACCCTCGGACGCCCAGTACGCCTGATAGCCTACAGCTAATATTGTTTTCCATGCTATGTTGGAAATTATTTCTGTTGACCCTACAGTTACTTTTGGAGAAATATTTGTTAAATTGAAAGACATTTTGGTCTTTGTTTACCGCAAGCGAAGTTAAAACTATATACGTAATTCTGGGGTAGTGAATCCGCATAATGTTATCACCAGTGCTACGCCCAGTACACCTTGGTTAAGCTTATTTGTTCCTATCAATGTTTTGATGTTTAAAAATACATTATTTGTTGCATGTATCATTGTTTTCCTAAGAGGGGGTACGGACGAACCAGCCCCAGGGTGGGGGCAGTTTTTTTCCTTACGTCTTACACCCCGCCCCTCTCTCCCTCCCTCTCTCCCTCTCCTCTCTCTCTCTTCCCCTCGGTCTTGATTTTGATCTCTTCACCATCTGATTTCATAAGTATACCCACGCTTTGAGGAAAAGAAAATATACTTTAACATGTTGTAAGAAAGATTAGAGGCAGAAGCCTGAAGATGTATATCAAACTTTAATATTCATACTAGCCTAGCCTTGATAACAAAGGTTGCTCGCCAAAAGATATTTTAAAAATACATTTCACATAGGCTACCTGAGTACAGTAGACCCAAGTTCAGTTTAAAATAACATTTATTAATCATAATGAAGTGCGTACAAAAAGTCAAGTAATGAGTAATTTGCATCAAAATAATGATTTGAAGCATAGAAGGGGGGGGGGGGTCCTTTTTAGACATGATAGTGCTTGTGGCACGTTGACAAAAATAGTGAGAGGCTTGAACAGGAAAATGTATTCAAATGACTTCTCAGTTAGGATATTCGTTACAAAAAATGCAAAAAAAAATTGCAAAATTAATTATTGAAGATAGCATGCACATAATAGGCCCTAGCAAATTTACAGCTGGCTAGCGCCTGATGAAACCCTACACGCTATAGTTTGTTGAACTGGTCCAGATACTGGCAATATTATGAGCCCCACGATTTCAGGCTATCCGAATATCTTCCGGGAATATCTTACCGTTCCCATGTAAGAAAACGAGTGTTAAAATATTGTTAAACCTGATACAGGTCTAAGAATTCAATGTCCAATAAAGAAATTGCATTCTTAAATGAAAACATTTTCATTTGTAACAATCATTTTCCAGCTGCATTTTCAATAATATGTTTTTCGGAGGTTAATATCGATAGTGAATATCTGCTACCGGTTTATACCGGATCTACATAATCGATCACATATAGCGCGGGTGTTGTAAGCTCTGCCATTTTTACTTGCCGACGACAAGAATAATTTTCACACTTCAATCCGGTTAAATCTATATCAAATTTTACAAATCTGCAATGGGAGCTACGCGAGACGAAAATGTATATATGGCTAAGCTTGCCGAGCAAGCTGAAAGATATGATGGTAAGTATTTATTCTAATTTATCCCAATACATCATCCCATTACGTTACCGTCTGATACAGTAAATTGCCGTTATCTCCAAGGTACGCCACCATCTCCGTGCGGCCGTACATGGGGTTCGTGTGCGGCCGCTAATGCAGATGACACTGTCGCGAGAGTTCGATGGTTGAAATTGGGCGATGTTCTCCCCTTTGTTATAATATAAATGATGTGTTATTACCCATGGTAAAAGTATTGATGTAAAAGATGATGAGGAATGTTATGATACCTTTTCACGCCCATAGATTCTTGGCAATAATTGACAAAATAATGCACTCGTCTTTGAAATTAAACTGCCATTTGTGCAGTCGAATGGATCCGCCCGAGCTCGACCCAGCCCAGGCTGGACTTCACAAGCAAGACGACTGTCAAACCTTTTTCAGATGACAGAAGATTTGCTGATCTAGTTCAATCCACTTCTGGCTACCTCTTAAAATTAGACTCTATACCTGATTGACTGAATCGGACAGTAGGGGCGCTGGTCCGAGAATGAGGATCGTCCGCTTAACATGGACATGATTGATGGGGAGTCTGGACAACTCGGCCCAAATGCAAAAACAGTCATTTTTTGCATGTTTAGGTTTAGGGTTAGAGTTAGGGTAAAATGACAAAAAATGACCGTTTTTGCCCCTGGTCCGAGTTGGCCCGAATCCATTGATGGATATCCTCGTAACATGGGACAAATTGTGTCCCCCCAAAAAGGATTGTCCGCATTTTCGCAGGTGTTTTTTTCATCAGCGTGCTGGCAATGCGATAAACGGATTCTGCGTAAGAAAAGACCCCAGTTCACCGTCTATTTTATGGGTTGTCCTTCCCGAGGATTTATGGCTCATAACATGCATGTCTCTGTACAAAGTCAATGTAAAAATAAATGCATCATGAAAATCGATGCGGACTCCCATGTTTTGCATCGTCAATGCGCGGATTGGAAATATGAAACGTCTGCGTAAATGTGGATGATCCTTATTTTTCCGGATGCAAATGTCCGCGTTAACGAAGACGATGCTTATTCTCGGACCAGCGCCCCTACTGTCAATTGAGGGGAGAAAGAATTATGAAGTCCCCTCTTGACGTTTTGCGTGCAATGAACTGTAGGGGCACTGGTCCGAGCATGAGGATCGTCATCGTAAATGAGGATATCCCAGTAAACGCGTTAACGCGTCCTAAAAAATAAGGATCTTCAAACTTTTTGCGAACGTCTTTATTATCTTGAACGCTCTACGGGTGTAGGGTTCTCCATCCGCGCACTGGCAATGTGAAAAACAGATTCTGCGTAACAAAATGCCCCCAGTTCACCGTCTACTTTCATGGGGATTTATCATTCATAACATGAAAGTCTCTGTAAAGTAAGTGTGAAATGAATCAAGGAGCATCATCATGGAATAGGGTTTTTCGCATCACCAAATAATGCGCGGGTCAGAAATAAGAAACATCCTTAAAAATGCGGAAGATCCTTATTTTTTAGGACGCATCTGTCCGCGTTTACGAAGATGATCCTCATTCTCGGACCAGCGCCCCTACTGATGAAGCTCTTCTGTACTGAGTGAACATGGTAGCATTAAGGAATAGTATACAAATGTTTACTGCTTTGACTTTGAGGGGCACGGTAAATACTATGGCCCGAGGTGAGCTCGCAACTGTGCTATGCCCCGAGACGACAGTTGACGGGGAATAGGCAGTTGAGAGATCACCGACGGTAATGGTTTTTAGCGTGGCGCAAAAGAGAAGCAGTCAACATTTATTTTATATACTGCATCCTTCGTTAGCTCAGAAATTAATTTCAAATACAGATGAAATACAGTAACGTAATGTAATTCTCATCGATTATAATGTAGGAATGCATTATAATCCAAGATGGCGGCCCGCATGTTTTGCCTCTGCTCTTAGACTAATATTATTAATTTCAAAGTCATGAAAAGGCACTAAATATCAACAAACATGGTCTACAAAAACTCCAAATGACAAAATAACCCCAGCCATGATTTTTTTTTGAGCATTTGATAGCCAAAAACTAAAATTTTCGTCATTAAA
The DNA here is from genome assembly GCA_035222895.1 of Strongylocentrotus droebachiensis. Taxonomy (NCBI): domain Eukaryota; kingdom Metazoa; phylum Echinodermata; class Echinoidea; order Camarodonta; family Strongylocentrotidae; genus Strongylocentrotus; species Strongylocentrotus droebachiensis. The sequence goes on from JAVYIG010005002.1 coordinate 10,781, forward strand.
AAAAAAAAAAAAAGAAATTGCAGATTTTTTGCATATCTTTGATCGGCCATCGGCGTGATACAGCCGATCGGGCATGATCGGATCGGTTACAGGGTTACTAGAGAGTTAGTGATGTTGGTTCTGCCGGAAACGCAAAAACACACAGTCTACCTGAAAACGGCTGTTACTGTGTTGTGAATTTGATACTTAAAGGTATTACAAAGTTTTGGGAAATTTTGAAAATAGGTGGATAGTGATTCTTTTCAATTTTGATATATTTGGATGCCCCTGTGGATGTATTAAAAGCACTAGAAATTTTAGCCCCTAAAACACTTCTGCTTTCGAGAAAAATTGAATATAAAGATTTACCGGTGCTCCCGGTAAATTTTGTTAAATTTCAAATAGCTCCTACGGCCGTACAATGGTAGCTGCGACCATGAAAATCTCAGAATATGTAGTTGTGGTATATAATTTCCAAACGGAAATAACTAATCGGTTGATTGTAGTCAAGAAACATTGTTTATAGCTTAATTAATATTTTGACCTTGAGAGGGAGCTATACAACATAAAGTGTTTATTATTTACAATTTCATAACTTTAGAGTCGATTTCGACCACGACAACGATCAGTGAATATTGTAGGATCGCATATATCCTTCCAATATGTTCATTTGAACCAAATTCACGACCCCATACCAAAACTTTGTATTACCTTTAACACTAGTGTACTATGCAAGCACATAGTTCGCTAAACTAAGCGAACTTCCTGGGCGTGCGTGTTTACATGAATGCATGCGTTTTATTCAACAAAAAGTGCCCAGTTTTGTGAAACTGTGCCCTGCCTTACTGATAAACCACTGATTTGTAGTATACTGATTTGTAGTATACATGTACATGAGCCGACGACCGAGAGATAAACTTTGACCTCGGACAGGAGTTTGCGCTGTTCATTTTGAACAAGTGCACATTACAATGCTGTGTACGGGGAAGGCTGATATTTTGCATTGGCAATGTGATGCTTAATGTATAAAAATAATGATCAAGTTGAGGTAAATACATGTCGGTGCAGGAGACCCACCTGACAAATTTTGTTTATTCTATTAAAAGTTCATGTAGGGTTCAATAGTCTAGCTTGCACTTCAACTCTTGAAACATAAGCACCCTGCTACATGTATGTAGAGTTTGCCAGCCTGCCATAGTGCTGAACTAACCCAACCCAGCTCTGCACCTCAACTGCTTTGAACATCATTGAACGTGATTGTCAGAAATGCGCTTTCATGGAGTGCTAGTAGCAATGATGCAGTAATGTCTTGGCTGCCTGGGTAGCAACCCCAAAAAAACCCAGCAGTATTACTTCACAAATGCCAAGGCACATCCACAAAATACTTTGGCTGGAAAAAAAAATGACTCGTAGGCGTCAGAGCGTGTCTGCAATGATCCTACTTTGTTAACGAAAACAATGAACAGCTGACAATGCCAGCTATCCAACGCTCGCGCGGCCAGAGCGGAGGCGCCAGGAGCACCCTGTCCCATCCAGGTTGGCAATGGCCAGCCAGCTCCGATCATATCCGTGCCGCTGCTTCAAGCTTGCATGTTGTTGTTTACATCATGTTCATTATCCTTCCGCGCATGCGCACGTCGTAGATACCTATTAATATACTTACGTAAGCTCTCGCGCTTCAGGTATATTTTTGTCAAGTCGCTCGCTCAGCGCCAAATGATGATACACTGCCCCCCCCCCCCCCCAGGGCCATTAGCCATGTAGGTAATGTGCTATAGTGCACTTGTGAGGCTTTACCTTCAAGTTTTTTTGATAGGTTGTAGTCTTAGTCTAAGTTTTTGTAGTTGCTACAAGCATATTCATGTACATGTATGTTTACTCTCTAAGCAGATGGGTAATCTTAAGTAATCCAATCACTAAGAAAAAAGAATGCCTGGAATGAACCTTTTGCATATTATTGATCCACAGTCCGGTGACATATCCACCAGACCACAATACCTCGTCACCCTACCAACCCTGGTTTGAAGCCCTATTGTAGGGCATTGTTGATATTAAGGCTGTGCATAACCGTGTAATGAGGTACTCAAGTACACTCCCAGGCGAAAGACGCCATGTTTTTTTTTGCCACCACCATACTACGGCAGAAGTATCCCAGGTCTCCGAAAATTCACACGATTTTACTTGAGTTGCAGTTGAAGGCGCCGATTTAATAATAATAATAGTAGGCCTAAACAGTGCTAACCAAAGATGACAGAATACGTTTCCTTCGAGTCCAAACAGAAATCCAGACATTTGGTCCCAGTTTCTGAGTGGCGAGTTGACAGTGATTGAGCTGGGAAACATTTTTACCCACGGTACCATGCCGGCGCTCTCCCGCCTACCGGGCACAGGTAAGCGTCGCCCTGGACAGTGCCAGGTGAATGGGGAAAAAAAATGGCGGCCGAGTATTCGAATATAGGAAATCGTACTCGAGTAGAACTTTGTCAACAGGGCAAGTACTTGAATTTTCTGGTACTCGTCGCAGCCGTTAGTTGATATGAAAATTATCAAATGGAGGGTTGATGTCATGATTTGATATCTTTGTATCAACTTTGGAGGAGGGGTTCTTCTTCTTCTTCCTTTTTTAGTACAGACCTCTTTACTGAGTATTATCGTACTATACTGGGGGTGTGTGCAGGTGGGCCACTACACCAGGGTTTCCCCCTACACATGTACATGTACATGTACCTCCTTGTTAACATTTGTATTTTGTAGAATTGCTTTTCAGAATAATAAGCATTTGCAATGTTGTAATCATTGATAGCAATTGAGAATCGTTCAGATTGCCTTTTGAGGATTCTTGTGAGGATTCTTGTGAGAAGTCAAGTAGAAATGGTGGCTAGTAAAGCTTGCTAATTCGTACTTCTGCTCCGATGAACAAGGGTGTGAAGATGACCTTATAAGGAAACCACCCATCACCCATGGCAACTATCCGTCATACATGTAGTGCTCTGAGACATGTCAGTAGGGAAAGGGAAGAAAGGGTCTGTTAATTTGCGCATATCGAGTAATAAGATGATCACGCTAGTATTTTGCAAACCTCGGTTATTTTATTAGGCTTCATATGTTTTTACCAGGGACACCACTGCAAGGATGGTTTCCGCCTACCTTACATAATGATACATAATGGAGTGATTGTTGTATGCATGCAAATCAATCCCAAGGGATGCTCAAAGTCACTTCCACTGTGCAATAACTACATGTCCACGTGCATGACCTACATGTACATGTACGTGTAGGGCTTTCACTCCAAGAGGCCATTAACCACACTCTGATGTGTGTGGACTTCATAATTAAGCAGGATATTTTAGCGTAATACAAAGAGAAGTGATTTACAGAGTATTGTCATCTTGCATAGTGTTTGTTTTGAAATATTCCTGATTTCATGATGTGCAGATCTCTCTGTAACTCTTGACAAATCGTGCTTTCCTGCAATTCCCTCCAAAGCCACCAAAAGCATTTGTTGGCTGCACTTGTGCAGGTCCCAAAATTCAATTCACTATAGCATCAAAATGTAAATCAAGGTTGTTACATGATTGTAGGCAGAATAACATGTACATGTACGCTGTGTCCACAAGACTCCAAGAAGCAGGTCGAGTGAGCTCTCACTGCATCTTGGATAATTATATTTGAAAATTGGCAGTCAGTCCATACAATGTACATGTACATGTGTAGCTGTGTATTGAAATGATGTTTATACGGTGTATGGTTCATTTTGATATGTTACACATGCAATGTACATGTATGTAACATGTTCAGTACATCCCCCTTTCTCAAAAAAGCTTCTTTTATTACAGCTTGAATATATTTTGAATTGTCATTACTACTTGATTACTGACCCACTTTCCTTTTGTAATGCTTCATGTAGCTGCAGGCCTAAATTTCATGCTGCAAAGCGAAACAACCCAGCCCTATTTACAAAGTGTATTTTACCTTTTTGCACTAGTATTACCTGTGAACAAAATTAAGATGTGAAATTATGTTTATTGTTATAGTTTACAAGTCAATTTTTTACTAGTCAGTGTGGAGATTTAAGATTTGGAAGAAGAGAAGTCATTGGCAACAGCAGACAATAAGCATACCGGTTCACATGTACTTACATTCACTTGAGCTCTTTTGTGTTTTTTCAATTTTAGTAATTTGAATTCCCTGAAAGTTGATACATTCATTGTTTTTCAACACAAATTGAATGTTGATTTTTCAGTTTGTGTGACGCTTTTCTAAGCTACATGGAGGAGAAGTTCATTTGCTAAGGTGTACATGTTTTGCTACTACAGTACAGTACATGTACACACTGTTCATGTAGGCAAAATTGTGCAGTTACATGTACAATGTACATGTATATTTAGAATTTGTACTTTGTAACAAGCTAATTATTTCAATGGGATGCTGGCAAATATGTACCAATGACAGTTCTTTTAATTGATGCCCTTGCTTCATTACATGTGTACACAGTGCACATTACACAGAACCAAAAATATGATACTTTTCTGTGAATGATGAGCCCATGAGACGGATCAATACATTTTGATTACAGCTATTACACAACACACTTTGGGGTTGCTCATTAGCAAACAAGTACCAGTATTATAATCAATGCCACATTCAAATGTCTCTGTATGGGACTCACTCATGACTCAACGAGTGATCATGTAACATGTAATCAACTTGGCCCTGTTGTGGTGAGCCTTGCAATAATAGATGCTGAACAAATTACACACAGTACATTCATCATGTACATGTATGCATGGTCGAGTTGCACTGTATTTAGAATACCGGTAGTGGTTTATGAATGGTACATGTAAAGTGGGAGGGGCTGGAATTCCAAGCATGACATTTATTAAGATAGGCGTTGCTACTGTAGCCTACATAGATCTAGCTCATACTATTACGTTCATATTGTTTCATGCCGGGATGAAATATTGAAGAAATAGTAATAGCTTTACCCTGAAGTTGTTTTTTCCTGAGTCATCAAACTAATGTAACAATGTAAGGTACATATACCTACAGAAATTATGTTTGCAATCAGCATGACTTTTATTACATGTACATGTACATGTACCTCGATGCATCTCATGGGATATGTACATGTACCCAATAGACCTCATTCATGCATGTCATATTAGATCCGTTGCATGTGTTTGCTGTGGAACACTGGCGATGCCAGTTAAAAAAGTGTATTAGGGAGAGAGAGGGAGAGAGAAAGAGAGAGCAGTACAGGTTGCTAACCTGTATTCATAGCCAGTTCTACATACACATCTATTACTTCACATGGGCCACTGCATCTTTTAGTGTCATTCGATAGTGCTGCAACTTGAACTTGAACTCATTGCCCCGATAAACTGAATTGGTAAAGGTTGATTATCTTACAAAGGACCTTAGGACTATGACAGTTACACGTACCTTGTTAAATCAGATATTGTGTGATACCATGATTAGAGAGAGAGAGAGAGATGGAGAGAAAGGGAATACACTCCAGGAGCCTCATTATTTTGCCAAAGTACCGGTATAAATTTAATATCTTGTTAGTGTTTTTTTGTTTTTTTTTTTGTTTTTTTTTTTGTTTTTTTTTAACCCATAGCAGTTCAGAGTTGTTTATTTTCTAAAGTAATGTTTTCCCTCCTCAAATTGGCAACAATTAATCTTATTCTCCACTCCTCGATAACTGGAATTAAAAAATAAAATAAAAATATGAACAAATGTGAAAGAAAATTGCAAAATGAACTGGAAAAATGCTAATTTGTGTAGAAAATAGTGGTTTTGTATTTTACACCCCCTTGCAAATTTTGAAACTTCAATGATTAGCTACAACGGTGTTGTTTGTAAACTTGAATGGCACGATGTACTGCATTAGAAATCGAATCAAAATTATCTGTGACTTTAGCTGTTTCTGCTCGTGTATAATGTGAAATTCCTAGCATTTTGGATCCAAAAGATAATGCAAAAAAAATGTCATTAAAAGGATACGCTTTACATACTGCTATTGGTTGACAAGATTTCACTGTAGTACTCAGGAATAAATGTTAATTGAGAGGTTTGGAATGATGAAATTCACTCAGCCTTGCTGAAAACCAGAAGTCAAAAGCACTGCACACAGAATATGCACACGTTGCATCAAAATTTGGTCAAAGTGGATAAATTATTGCTGGTAATATGCCAAGTAAGCCTTTCAAGGGCAATTTTAATGTTAAATTGCTACCATTGCATGTGTATGATTGAAAAGAACATGAAAGCTCACATATTGTTTTCACCTTGATCAAAATTATAATTTCTGCATCAAGTGAGTCTTAGAAAATGATTACCGCAAAGTGATCCTCTTTGAAATATCAGAAATTTACTAGAAAAATATGTTACAGACCTTCTGTACGTTGGAAAACTGGGCAGCGTGTTACGAAACCGTCGGAAGTACAAGTGCACCAGCAACCCATTGAAATGCATTTATCAAATTTAACACATGTTTGAATTGGATGTTGGTGGACTTGTACTTAATGACGGTTTTGTGAAACTGTGCCCTGCCTGTACTGATAAACCACTGATTTGTAGTACACATGTACATGTAGATGAGCCGACGACCGAAAGATAAACTTTGACCTCAGGTTGCTACCTCATTTTCCAGAAGGGAATTCATGCAATATTTGCCTTCACCGAGCTGAACAAATGCAACTGGATCGATTGTAAATATTTGAAATATTTATGAAATATGTCCACAAGACAAGCCAGTGCACTTTCATTTCATTCATGTTTAGCGTCTTCCAAACTGAGCAGAGCAATCCAAATTCAAGCACGCTTCTTAATTGAGTGCCCATAGTATAGTGGTAAATTAGTTCAATCATCTGTTACAAGATGTACATGTACATGTAGTGGTATTGGAATAATGTTTTTTTTTACATGTGTACATTATCTGTTGCTAAGATATCAAACTGTCAAGAATAACTACGATTGTATTCTTTAGGCTGATTTAATTGCGTTTCATGCATTTAACATGGTCTATATCAAAGAAAATCCTACCTGCGGATGTTTCATTGTAGAAAAGTCTTAATCATACATGTTTTCATAATCTTTGAAAAGATACATACATGTATGCATGTATAAATGAATGCTTCCTTAACTTTATGATTGCTGTTTATGTCACATAAAGCGCTGGTGTGAAATAATCATGAACTTTGAATTTCGCAAAATAACATTGGTAATTTGTTTCACCATTTAAATTAAAAAAGGTCTTTGACAAATTGTTGCTATCTTTAGAAACACGAAGATGAGAACGGGTTCTTAAAAGTCATGAAAATTGATTTATGTGTAGACTAGAGGAAAAGGTTTTTGCACTTCATATTATGATAGTGGACATTTGATGAAATAAAATAAAAGCAATACAAGTATACCTGTACCTATAATGTACATGTTAATGTGATTTTCAGAATACCACCCCTGCATACGAAATTTAGGATTGTGATTGTGGTGCAGACATTGTCTATTTGTAGAAGTTGCCTTGTTAGCCACGGAACAGTACCGACTGAATCATCAATCCGCGATGACCTACACACTCCAGCACATACATGTATAATCAGCCTTCCCTTTGCCTTCTTCATATGCTGGTGGCTAGTGGCTAGCCTCTACCTATTTATGCACCCACCCTCTCTGTTTATAGATATCTGCCTTATTGGACAGTGTCCAGATGGACCAATGGACACACTTTCACACATATGTACGTTTTTACAGTAGGCCTACGTGTATATAAGCGAACCTTTTGAATTGTCTGATTTTAAATGTAAGTCCATTAACTCATGGATCATCATTAATGCCCTGACATAGTGGTTTGGTCGATCCATCAAAATTTACTGCGGTGACATTCAAGCCTTTTCAAAATTAGGACTGTTATTTCTACAGTGCACATGTAAATTCAAGTTACGTTTACAATGTACATGTACAAGTACATCTGGCAAGTAAATATACATGTACATGTGCAATGTACATGTTCATGGACTTCCTTGATTGCTTAGTGGATTACACACAGGCATGTACAGTGGTACATACATGTACCTGTAGACATGCTTTTGAATTAATCGAACCCAATGATTATTGAACTTTTAAGTGAAAGATTAACTAAGTGCTGTAGTTTCGTGAGAAGAACATGTATATACAGTGTATGCCATTCAACCTGTGTAGTATGTGCATACACTGTTGAGTAAATTTAAGACACATGTAGTTGTACATGTACACTGTGTATACATGTAGGCCTACATGTAATTAGTGCAGATGTATGACACACAGAGTCACAGGCCATGGCCCAACTGTAGTTCAGAATGATTGTAGTTCAACAGATTGCATAACCTCTCTGCAAACCCACTCACAAACATTGTAACTGGGGAATGAAAATTTACACTTTGCAGTGGTAATCACACCAAGCAATTTGCATCCCATTAATCGTTACCGTAGGTTATTCTGAATGATCGACCAACCTCTGCCTGTACAGTGTGCGACCATGCAGAAATGGAATGGCCCAAAATGAGATTTACGATTGTCCCTGTTTCTGCTACCTTGAACAGAATTTGAGATCTGTCACTTGAGACAAAAATCTTAAAATGTGATGTCAATGTATAAGATGATGTAACATAAGGAAATGAATCCTTTAATATATGTGGTTATTAGTAATCAGTTTTGATCGAATGAAGACAAAAATAGAAGAGTTAATCTACATGGGGTATTTCCCTGACACTACCCTACCCAGTGACCTTTAGCTTTTGAGGATTTGTTTATAAATTTTAAACATCTTTTTACAAATTTTGTTAATCACATTTACTTGCACTTTTATAGTGTGGAGTAGTTTTAATTTCTCCATACAATTTTGTTTCAAATCTATCTCCCTCCTCCCCATGGTTAATCGTTAACGTAGATTGCTCTACAAATACTACATGTATGTACAGTATGCATGAATCATAACCTTAAATGCACTTATTTTTGCAAAATAGTCCAGAAAATTGTACGTTGACTGTCAGTGCATGGATTTCATTCGAATCTAAACAGTGCGTGACATTGAATGCTAATTTGGGTAATCGGCGGTGTTGAAATCGTCTGTTGCACATGGCCTGATATCAGCTTCCTTCTAAATCCTCGCTAATAATAAGACTCTATATCCTCTCTTTCTCTCTCTCTCTCTACTTGTTGTCAGTAAGTGGTTGCACGTCCATGCATCACTTGTATTCTGAGAAAGAAACCAGCAACGATGAGGAAGTAGAGATACAAAATATTATCTTGACTATGTATGTACAGACACCAGTGCATGCAGCCCGGCCTGGCCCGCCCCGTCAGTGCACACGATATGTAATTTGTAACCACAGGGCATTCATAGAGTATATGATAATACACACACACACAAAGCACATCAATGGCATACATGTGGGTTGTAGTATCCGCCTGTCTGCATTTTGTGGAGAGAAGAAGTAGATCTATGTGTTAAGTTCAGGAGTGAGAGTGAGGGGGATGTAATTAGTCGCTCTCTCTCCGTGTCTCTCTCCTGTTTTAAACCTGTTGACCGACTGCTTTGACTGGTAGCTGAACATTATATCTGATTAGATTGAATGTATTGTTATGCACAGAAGTATAGAAATCAAGGTCACAGTCTTTGGTCTCTCATTCTTGATATGAGATCTCGTATAAATATATGAATTGACAATTTTACATGTAGCCTAGACTCTATGCATACATGTACATGATGTAGTAGCATGCAACATTGGTATGGACAATTACAAGTACCACATCATGGTGTGCATGTATGAGATAATGCATGGCATTCAATTCACAGTAAATGTATCATAGACATACCGATGTGCTGATCTACTGTAATGCACAGCTATATTGTATAGCAGCTTTCGCCAGGTGCATATTACATGTATATTGCAAAGCTTTTTTCTCACAAATAAAGTATTTCATTTAGTTGTTGATCTCAATAAACACCGCATGAGTAAACAAGTACTATAGTGACAACGCTGAATGCATTCATGAGTGTACCACCCATCCCCATGTACAATGTACATTATCTAATCATCCCTTTTTCCCATTAAAATAATTGTTCATAAAAAGCATCCACTGCACTAATTACACTGCACACCCCTTGAAATAATTACAATGTGATTTAAAAGGCACATATCCCCTTTAAATCCGAGTTGCCTAAAATTTCACTTTTCAGTTTTTTTCCACTACTAAATTTCGTTTTATGGCTACCGGTATATGATAAGTAATCAAAAAAATTCTAGTCCGAAAAATCTAATGTTGCATAGCGAAGCGCACATTTGAGCATGGTTTCTAACAAAACTTGATACAGAGTTGGGGTCCTGTTCGAGTCTGTATGCTGTATCGTACGCAAAAACAATATAATTGGGCGAGGCTTATTAATGTGAGCATGCATTGTGATGAACTGTCATGTCATGTTACCTCTTCAAAACTTTATACACTGTTCATGTTGAAACAATGTTGCTATTTTGTGCTCTTTTTCACTATATGACGATTCTTTGTACAACTTTTGTATAAACTTGTGCCAGTCTGAACATGCTGGTCTACCTATTGATGACTTAGACATCTTGACTAAATAGAAGGTCAAGGTCTTGTCTGTTTGCTTTGTCACATCAGTGCAGGAATTTTACCATGTTTGTAAAGTAGGCACACATCTTTTTATCGTATTATTTTGATACTGGAATCAATTGACAGCATAGAAATTGAGTAACATACATGAATATGAACTTGTACCTATCTAGATGCTAGAAAGTTCTACCATTTGTGTGTCATTCAACTACACCCACAATACTAATGATCTTTTACAATAAACAAAATACTATTATTTCACTAAAAGATGTGTGTAATTGTACATTTGTTTGAGTCCTTGTCATTGAAAACATTGTTTAAAGACTCTAACCTGTTGGATAGAATTTTTTATCGTGATTCCGTTCATCCCTACCCATTTATCCCAGACTGTAATATTGAATGGGCCCCTTGCATGAAGCGACATGTACCTGTACATGAAATGTCATGTGCAGTCCTGCGTGATTAACAGTTGTATCGGTGCTTTCTATCGTGCACAATGCAATGATCATTTGCTGGACTGACTTGTGTCTTTTTGAAAGATCTCAACCACTTTCATATGCCCAAATTAGGTTGGAAATATGAAGAAAATTAGTAATATTCAATATTTACAAAGAATTGAGTGAGTTATTTATAAAAATTACATACAATGTGTTCACAGAAATATAGCTGTAATCATACACAAATTTATTTTGTGTAGAATCCAGGTTATTCTTTCTTTTCTTTTTTTAATAAATGATAATCGTGTATCACCTACAAAAATTGACACACAGTGCATCCCAACTTCCAAGTGACTTTAAATTATCTGGTATGACTTTTATGGCAACAACAGAGAATGAATTGCATGTGTGTGAATTGATGAATGGCGCAGGAGTAATCACAATTAAGAGTGTAGCAAGCTGTTCCATGGGCCACTCATAGTGTATTCCTGGGTATTCTCTCCCTTTTGGATGTGATTTATAGACCGTTGTGATATACAGCAGGTTATTGCATACACAACATGCAGCCTTCAGCTTCACACTAGCAAGCTACATGTACCTGTGACCTGTGTAGAAACATGTACAGTGTACATGCGCATGTACAAAAGATGATGAGTCGGTTCTGGTCAAATGCTGGATGATTGTCACAGTAATGTATTTGAAGGAACATGTTTTATTATTAAGGGTATCCATTATTAATGTTCAGATGAATTTCTGTTATATGAAGCATACAAATTGTACCGATTGTCTCTATACATTTGCTGTAAATACTTGTACATGTATATAAAATTAATGTTCCTGCTTCACAGGTCAATGTACTGTAGTATAGAGCAGGGTGGTTTACTATACAAGAAGTTTCTAACATGTATCACACAACAGGTGTGAATTTTCATTGATTAAAAATCAGCAACAGGTTAATACTACCAGTATTCGTTCTCAATGTGTTTGAAAATGGTTCAGATTACATTAGAGTGCATGTAATAACGTTAGAGCCCATAATATGCTTTATCATGCGTGTACATCAGATCATACTCCTCCACATTTCTATTAACATGCTTTAATTTTTGTTCATAACAACCCGGATACGTGTACAGTTAGCACCTGAATTATTCAGACTCCTTGTAAATTTATTAATAGGTTTTATGTATTTTGTAAATTAGTAATGAAAGGTGGACTGGTTGAATTAGGACCTCTGTTGAATAGTTTTAGATGTAAGCTTTAAAGGTAATACAAAGTTTTGGGAAATTTTGAAAATTGGGTGGATAGTGATTCTTTACAATTTTGATATATTTGGATGCCCCTGTGGATGTATTATAAACACTAGAAACTTCTGCTTTCAAGAAAAATTGAATATAAAAATTTACCAGTGCTCCCGGTAAATTTTTCATAAAATTTCAAATAGCGCTTTCAGCCGTACCATGGTAGCTGCGACCATGAAAATCTCAGAATATGTAGTTGTGATATAAAATGTCCAAACGTGAATAGCTAAACGGTCGATTTAGTGAAGAAGCATTGTTTTATAGCTTAATACATATCTTGACTGTGAGAGGGAGCTATACAATATAAAGTTTATTATTTACAATTTCATAACTTTAGAATCGATTTCAACCGCGACAACGCTCACTGAATAGAGTAGGATCGCATATGCTTCCAATATGTTCATTTGAACCAAATTCATGACCCCATACCAAAACTTTGTATACCTTTAATCATTCCCTTGAAACACAAATCTGGACAAATCAATTTTTTCACATGCATAAAAGAAAATGTCAAAACTTGCTAACTTTGCCAAGGGTATGCAACCTCAAGTACGTTTTTAAGAATATCATGAACGATCACCAAAAATAAATGTACGGTATAATTATGTAGAATTGTACATAAAGAAAACATGAAATATACATTTATTTATACAAAGAAAAGTTAAATAGAATTACATGTAAGTTATATAAAATTATATGAAAATTATACAAATGAAATAATATTCATTGTAACATACCTGTAATCGGTTTGAAATTGATTACTCCCCGATAAATGCACTCTCAAACTCTTTATTTAAAAAAAATGCCTTTCAAAGTTGCGCTTTGATTGCATGAAACCAGTAATATACTGCTTTTGGTATTTTAATTATGATTAACTGTATTACATTGTGGGGGGGGGGGGGTGGCTAGCATGTAGGAGTAATGAATGTTTCATGCATAACGTGAGTATGAGTGTTGCTCCTGGCAACAATGACATCTAGTCCGTGTTTACTCAATTTCCCAGTGACTGTTGTAGGCTGTTAAAATGTTCACCCGTGATACGAAAATACGATTGCAGAGTGTTATGAAAATGGAAAAATTATTTTTGCGAATTTTGCTAATAACTAAATGATCCCAACTTTAACCATGTCCACATCAAGATATTTCCATCAAGTACTATTGCATATCAAAATCACTTACGTAAGCCATGTCGCAATGGTGTCTATATAGTACACTATAGCATGGGCCATCACTGGCTCATGCGGCACAGTTTGAAAACACGCTCATCATAATGGGGCACGTTGGTAGATTATTTTCATTCTTTTCTGATACAAGTAATGCTTGTATGATGATGGTCGTGACACTAAGCAATGAGTTCATGATCCACAGAAATAGAATGATCGTTACTAAGGCTGCGACGGGTAGTCGAATGCTCGAGTACCCGCACAGTTGACAACTACTCGGGTACAATTTCTCATTCCCGAATATTCGGCCGCAAAAAAAAATATTATATATGTCCAGGCCCACGCTTACCCGTGCCAGGGAGAGCGGCGTCCGCTGGCATGGTACCGTCGGTAAAAATGTTTCCCAACTCAAGCACTGTCAAACTCACCTTTCAGAAACTGGGACCAAATGTCCAGATTTCTGTTTGGACTTGGAGGAAAATGGATTATTCTGCCATCTTTGGTTTTTAAAACAGCATTGTTTACTGTTATTATTCTTATTAAATCTGCGCCTTCAACTGCAACTCAAAGTAAAATTGCATGCGTTTTCAGCGAGGGATCTGAGAAACTGCCGAGTGGTATGGTAGTGGCAAAAAAATCAAAAAAATCAAAAAATCAAAAATTAAAAAAAAATTTAAAAAAAAATCAAAAAAAATCAAAAAAATTTAAAAAAATTATAAAAAAACATGGCGTCCGAATATTAGAGTATTCGTCTGTGAGCCTGGGAGTGTACTCAGGTACCTCATTACACTGTTGTGCACAGCCCTAATCGTTACTGAGAGTATATAATTAGTAATGGTCGTGGCTTTATGCCAACGTAATAACTCAAAAATTTGTCCTTCGAACTCTTGTTCCGCTCTAATATTGGATTATACAGTATTTATCTGCAATGCTAATGGAAAGCGGTTGATTTATAGTCCATGTATACCAGTGTCAAGTTCCAATGTATGTGAATAATATGCTGATCTCTGGGCCCCATTGCATAACACTTATATGTACCATTGATGGTAACATCCATTGAAACCTTGATTTGATTGGCTGTCAAGTGATGTTGCCATGGCAGCTATAAACAGGATGCCAATTTTCAGGAAAAAGCAAAGGCCCTGGCGAGTTATTATTTAGGCTTTTTTGTGTACAAAATAGCTTATTTTAGGTGATTTTCAGGCTCAATTCTAACTGGCATCCCTGTATATATTATAGATGGCAAATTATAAATATTTTCTGTAGCGAAGTGTAGTTATACCTGATATTAAAACAATTGCATCTTTTTTTCCTCTTCTGCAGAAATGGTCAACCATATGAAGGATGTAGCCAGGGTAAACGAAGAATTGTCTGTGGAGGAGAGGAATCTCTTGTCGGTAGCTTACAAGAATGTAATCGGAGCAAGGCGTGCTTCGTGGCGCATTGTCAGTAGTATTGAGCAGAAAGACAAAACCAGGGAAGACGACTGTCAAAAGATAGAGCAGGTCAAAGGTTGCAGAGTTGAGGTCAGTATTGCTCCTGAGTGTAGGGAAGCCTTAAAAGAGCTACACAAAGAAAATTCACTAACAACTCATAATTGGAACAAATTACATATGGATGGAAATATTTTCTCTTGATAAACACGAACAATTTGCTGAGAAATCATATAGATATCATGGAAAGGCGTAAAATGCAATTTTTCAAGACCCTCCTTAGACCCCCGAACGCCCCTGAACATAAGTCAAACACACAAGCGTAGCGAGCTCTAAATAGTGACGTCACACACTGGACGAACAGCTTAGTGCCGTGTAGCAGTATGCAGCTAGCCAGCCGTGTCCCGTATGTGACGTCACAAATATTGACGCTCTACAAAGGACCGCTGAAGGCAGAAAATCTGGATCTCAAAATTAACATTTTTGAGAGTTGATTACTGCGGGCCCCAAACATATTTTGAAGAGAAGAGTTGTTGTATTTGATCGGCAAGGCTTCCCCTTCGCAATGATATGAGTTTTGCATCAATTCAATACACTTTTGATTCTTTGTTTGGCTACTTTAAAGATAAAGTTTGAGTTCTGTTCATGTGATTGCATTGTGAAAGAAACGGTGTGAAATCGATCAGAAAAGTTTGATCATCTAGCATAGAAGTATTGGTGTGTAATGCAAGGTTCTATAATTATCAAAATGATGAGAAATTTGGCCCAGTCTTGGTAAAGTTACAAGCACTGTACACAGAAAGATGTATATGGGACTACATATCATGTATACAAAATCCATCCCGATTTTGTTGATGTTTCATTCCATATTTAGAATATTCAGGCATTTGAAGAGCAATGCTTTTCAGGGAAGATTTTTTATCTGATGTTCTTCCACACCTGCCTAATGACAATGATAACGCTCACAAATTATTTTTCACCTCTTCCCAGAACTCAATCTTCTCTTTAAATTGCACTTTACATTTTGAGAATGTTGGTGGGGGTGCAAATCAATAGTTGAGGATGAAAGTTAATTTCTTGATTTCTTGCCATATGAAATTGTTCTATAGAAAATGTGTCTAATGTCTAAAAATTGTTCTTGAAACAAATGAGTCATTTGGACCAGTGAATTCTGGGCAAATTGCTGAAATTTTCCTTTATTGAAAAAGCATCTACACTGAGATTACATGTTCAATTGATGACTTTCTTTATCTTATAATTTTGTTTATTATATGTGAACCATTCTTAATTAGCTTATAATATCAGGAAAAAACATCCTTGCAAGGTACCAGGAAAATGAAAAATTATTTAGTGTTACACATTTTTTTGCTCATTATCTTTTTTCTTCTGTTAAATTACACCTACAACCCTGTATTCTCGATTTAACAGTTTATTTAACCCTCAAAATTGTATAGAGACTGGTTTTACCATCTGGCACTTTTATGGTTGTTTTCGATTATTAATTAAATTTGTTCTTAATTTTTGGTATGAAAATTTCATAATGTGTTGTGATATTGTGGATACGTCACTGTCACGTGGTTAGCAGTTTGAGTCTTGACACAGCACTAATGTAAATATACAAGATATTAACTACATTCGCCATTCTCCACCCAGGTGAAGTAATGGGTACTCAGTAGGAAGAAATTCCTCAAAACGCTTTTGCACCTTATCATGGCGGCTAAGCTACAGCTGGGGTAATAATATGATACTTTGTAGATTATATTTGTATAGTACCTGTGGTATATAAGTTGACATAATATTATTTAACATTTATTATTATTCTAAAAATATTAATTCTTTTTATTTCCTCAGATTGAGCAAGAACTAACGCAAATCTGTGAAGACATTCTTGACCTTCTAGAAGAGTCCCTGATCCCTAACGCCAAATCATCAGAGTCAAAAGTGTTCTACCATAAAATGTAAGTTATCTTATATAATTTAGTATAGTTCGTCCTTGTTTTCACGAAGTGACGGTAGCGAGGAAAATCGTAACGCAAAGTGAATGCAATTTGTTTTCACTACCGTCACTTCGTGAAAACAGTGACGAGTTGTACTGTAGTTTCACACTTATTCCATAATGTCCTTCCACTCAGGTTCCTTCTCTTCTGACACTCCCGTCTTCTTGCTGGCAGCACCCCAAGTTACTACCCAACCCAATCCCCATCATTCACCCCTCCCCCTTCCTACCCTCTACTTGCTGCTCGCTCTCTCTCTCTCTCTCTCTCTCTCTCTCTTTCTCTCCCCTTCGCTGCCTGGCCTCCTATTCACTCGCTGCTATCTCTCCACCTTCCTCCCTGCCTGCCATCCCATTCACTCTCTGATATCCCTCCCCTTCACTGCCAGACCCCTATTCACTCGCTGCTTTCTCTTCTCGTCCCTCCCTACCCCCTTCCCATTCACTCTATGATATCCCTCCCCTCCCCTACGCTGCCAGGCCTCCTATATACTCATTGACATCTCTTCCCTCTCCACTCCCTGCCTGTCCTCCCATTCGCTCTTTGATATCCGTCCCCTCCCCTTCCCTGTCGGGCCTCCTGTTCACTCGCTGACATCTCTTCCCTCTCCCTTCCCTCTCTCTGCCACCCCATCCGTTCACTTGCTACTTTCTTTTCCCTCCCCTCCCTGCTAGCCTATCCATGCACTCAATCCTTTCTCTCATTCACTCCCCTCCCCTCCCCCTCCCCCCTCCTCCCTACTAGCTACCCTATTCACTTGCTGCTATCTGTACCCTCTCCTCCTGCCACCCATCCCATTCACGTGCTGCTATTTCTCTCCTCTCTCACCCTCCTCCTCTCTTCCAGCTACCCTATTCACTTGCTGCTATCTGTACCCTCCCCTCCTGCCAGCCCTCCCATTCACTTTTCTCTATCTTTCTTCTTTCATCCTTTCTCGCCCAGTGACTTGAATACCGTAAATAACGTTGTATAAACCGCACCCCTCTTTTTTGCCCTTAAAAAAAAACCCTTTTTTTTTTTTTTTTTTTTTGGCCGAGATTTTTTTTTTTTGTGTGTAAGATCATTACGGTACTGTAAATTAAAAAACAGTAGGGACCTAGGATAGAACCTTGTGGTACACCATGTAATAGAAGAAAAATTGGAGGAATTATTATTATAAACTACATATTGAGATCTATCAGAAAGATTACTTTCAAACCAAGATGACAGACAAATTTGAGTGTTGTTCTAGTTTCCGAGTGGTGAGTCAACACACCAATTACCGAGCTGGGAGACATTGCCAGGCATAGCGCCAGGTGGAGGGGCATAAATTGAAACTTTAATTTTTTTTTTTTTTTTTTTTTTTTTTTTTTTTTGGTATAAGCACCCCGACTTTGAAATTTTTTCGGCGGCAAAAAAGTGCAGTTTATACACCGTTATATACGGTACAGGTTTTATATTGGCTACATTCTTGAACCCATCTTGTAATATGTTTTAATGCATAGATATAGCCTATGTGTACAGATTTACTGCATAGGAATTTTAATTTGAAAGTGGAATATATTGCAAAAGTAATCAGAAACAAATTGTATAGAGTCAAACAAACAAAAAAACAGAACAGAACAAACATTAATAATCATTATTTTTTTTCTTCTAAAGTAAGCCTATTTATTACATACTTGATATTAAGTATTTGTGTAGATGAGTACCACATGGACACATCTAAATGAATTCTCTCAATGTACTTTATAATCAACAGGAAGGGAGACTACCACCGCTACCTGGCCGAGTTCTCGCTCGATTCTAAACGCAAGTCGGCGTCTGATGAGAGTCTAGCAGCGTACAAAGCGGCCGTAGAAATTGCAGGACTTGAGTTAACACCCACACACCCCATTAGGTATGTCTGTAATGATAATAATAATAATGATGATGATGAGTAAACTTTGGTTTTATAGCACATAATAGTTGCAACATAATTCTCTTTGTGCTCTACATTATGGAATTGGTAAACATACACATATAAAGAGAAGTATAACACTACAACAAGTAAACATAGGTCGTCAGGGCTTTCTCAAAGCAAATTATTTCTGATGGGATTTGTTATTTTATTTATTCGGCAAAGACAAAGAAAATCAGTAAATACAAAACAAGAGTACATTTGGAAAAGAGTCACATGGATGCCGGGAAAATAACTATAACTCAAAGGTCTTCTTTCTTTTTGCTGATGTGTGCAGCAAAAATGTAACTATGCTGGTACATCTTTTTTTCAGGACCCCCCAATCCGCCCCCCTCTCTCACATGGTGCAACTGCAAGCCTACTGTGTACCTAAAATTGTTTCCTCTATGCAAGTTCATTTTATATTTAATTTAATTGAATTAAGGAACTGTACATTAATCTTGATCTAAGGAGACACGAACAAACAATTTTATATTTGACCGTTTATCAATTTTTCTTCCCTCTCTCTCTCCCCCCTCCCTGTCTCCCTGGCACATCTGTACTTCATGTTCTTCCGCACAGGTTGGGTCTGGCACTTAACTTTAGTGTGTTCTACTATGAGATCCTGAATTCCCCGGACCGTGCCTGCCGCCTGGCCAAGACTGCGTTCGACGACGCCATCGCAGAGCTGGACAACCTCAACGAGGAAAGCTACAAGGATTCCACTCTCATCATGCAGCTCCTGAGGGACAACCTAACGCTCTGGACCTCCGATATCAGTAAGTCGTTTAAAGCCTGTCTGCACTAGTTTGGCCAGGTCACTGACGGTCACTGACGGGTGGTTATCTCATCAAATCAGCTCTCAATTTACATAAGAAAGAGAGGATCATGGGGCACCATCAGGCACCGATTAGGCATTGTTGCTATATAGAGGGCGCAAGTAGCTATAAGTAGTAGTGTGGGGCTTTAAACACCTTGGAGCTTTGTTGAGATAGGAAGCTGTGGACCTCTGATATCAGTTATTTCTTTTTCTTCTTCCAAGATAATCTGCCTCCTTCAATACTGAAGATTCTTGCAGGTGCCGTATGTACTCGGCCTGGTTGGGGTGTGCAGGTGGACCACTACACCGTGGTTCCCCCCTACTCTTATATGAATAGTGCAGTGGGTTCTTAATGTGCAAGGGTGGTGACTCTCCTGCTGCACACAGGCCTCCATTTAACGTCTTATCCGAGGGACGGAGTGTTTTCCATTTAACATAGCCTGCGTCTATGAAATAATGGGAGGGGCAGGTTGGGTTATACCTTGAAGCCTTGTTGAAATAGGAAGCTGTAAACCGCATTTAAAAAACATATGAGTTATAATGACAGAAGTGTAATATGCTTCGCATTTCTGTATCTTATAAAAACAGAGGTAGGTGAATATGCGTAGGATGTACAACCTCTGTTGTGCACAGTTACTCTTTTTTTCCTTTTTTTTCTTCTTCTAAATGAATGACAAGTGGAGATAAGAAAGTAGATGTGTGCAACAGTCCCATGCATACTCACTTAACTTTGTATTATAACGTTAACAAATATGAGGTGCAGTATACTTTGTATACTTTAAAAATCACTTCTTTGAACAACCCTTTAGCAATGCTGATATGTAGTGTATGCACCACACGCAGAAATCGCAATGTATTTCAAACCTACACTGCATTGAAAGTTGAAACTAATATGCTTCATGAACCCCTCCCTGTCAATGACCGATCATCCAATTACTTACTTTTATCCAGCGTCACACACTACCAGTGATGGGTGACCCCAAATTGGCTCCTGCTACAATTGCTTTGGGCTTTATTTTGTCACAGGTATAGGGGTCGGGTTAGGGTTGTAATTGGGTGTTGGGTTAGGTTTGAGGTTAGGGATAGGTAAAGAGTTCGGTCCAGGGTTGAAAATAAAGATTTGGATAGTGAATTGAAGTGAAGGGGTGTCATAGAAGTGTCTTGACTTGAAATTCAAAGGTCGTGGTTCGATCCCCGACACTGCACGTACGTCTTTCGGCAAGGCATTAATTTATATTTGCCACACTCATCCCAGGTGAGGTAAATGGGTACCTGGCATGAATTAATTCCTTGAAATGCTGGAGCGCTGTAATGGCAGCTAGGATAAAGCCGGGGTAATAATTAGTGCGCCTCAGTATAGAATTTCTAGATAGACGGCGCTATAGAAATGCCTATTATTATTATTAAAGGTAAAGACCAGTATTGGCAACGCCCCAATTTCAAAAAATGAAATGGAAGCTCTCATTACCAATCATGTGAAAGAATATGTTTTGACTAATACATGATGATAAAAAATTTGCTGGGAAACCGCCTACTAATTCATATATTTGGTTAATTTATTTCTCTCATGGTCTGGTGAGAGAGATAGGGTAGTCCCATATACATCTTTCTGTGTATAGTGCTTGTAACTTTACGAAGAATGGGCCAAATTTCTTATCATTTTGATGATTCCATAACCTTGCAGATGCTAGATGCTAGATGATCAACCTTTTCTGATCGATTCCACAACGTTTCTTTCACAATGCAATCGCATGACCATTACTGGTCTTTACCTTTAAGGAGCAAGTGTCCTAAGAACCGCAGAGATGAACCATTTTCCTTTGTTTTTTCTTTGATGATTACAGAGAACGAGACAACCGAGAAGCCCGACATAGAGGACCTTGAAGAGACGCCCCAGACGGAGGCTTCTTAATCCAAGGTCAAAGGTCACTTGGGCTCATCTCCAAACACACAGAAAGAAGCAATGTTATCTACAGTGCAGTTGTGTGTTTCTTGTTTCACTTTACCATACTAATCAACTTATTTTACCTCCTTTCTATGTAAACAGCACACATTTGATTTTGAATCCTCACTAACTTTGGAGAGAAAATACTGGGTAAAAGGATATCTGTCAGCAAAAAAAATATATATATATAGAAATGCACTTGTTTAGGATTTACACACGAAACATTGAAATAATTTATTAAGTGTTGTGTGGATTATTATTTGTAGGAACTACACACATTAATGAGTTGTCAGAACAGCACATATTTATAACGAGGAAGGAAAAAAATAAACATCTGTGCACTGTAGTCATCTAATGGTTAAATAGAAGTCTATGATTGTGAAATATATACACTTGAAAACGTAATGTATACATATATTGTGTAAGATATTGTAATTTTTGAGCTTCGTATAAACACGTTAGGCAGAGCAAAACAAAATTTGAAAAAAAAATACCAAAAAAAGGAGAAAAAAATATGAATGTGTATATATTTAGTCTCTCTTATTAATCAACTGTTTCAAAACTACGTTCCGTTTTTGATGCTTGCGATAACACTAGTTTTTATTGGCTGGTTTAGATATGCCAATGCAAAAGTGACATTCTCTCTTTTTCTTTTTTAAAAATCTTGTGGCACTGTGTGATGTATGATGATGTAGCTTGACTCTGTACTTCTGCTTTAAATATTTTCTAGTTGTTGGATTTTTGAAAGTGCCAGTGTGGAGTGAGGGGGCTGCAATCAACAACCCTCCACACTAGGAGGGGGAGAAGAAAAAAATGAAGGAGGGGGAAAACAGTTTTTGAAGAAAAGAAAAAAATGCTCTGATGCACAATTCCAGTGAGAAGTGATAACTTACGAAAAAGCTTTACTTGATGATTCCAAAATGATGCTTTATCTCCTTCCCTAGCTTTTCTCAGCTCTCCCCCCCCCCCCCCATCCACCCTCTTATTTGTTTTTATACAGTACAAAAGAAAAAAATGGTTCTGTGAATATTATGAGGATTTTTAATGATTTTGGTTGATATTTTTAGTTTTCTTTATTTTTTTCCTGTAAAGTCTATGCGATCTATCGTTTTGTTTTTTCTGTCACTTTCTATTGTACATGGTACCCGGTGTGTGTTTAATTCGTCGGTTGATAAAAAAAGGGGTGCATTTACATGGTATGGAGGCTCCACAGGTCAAAGGTTGGGATGTCTCTTTGATAGTGTTAAGTATGATGAGAGATGATCTGTGGAATGATTGAAGATAGTATTTATGGAGTGCGGACGCCGTTCCCCATCCCTGGTCGTCGTCGTGTTACGATGGAAGCGGTATGTACTAGAATATGACCCGGGTCAAGTTGACAACAAGAGAGACGCGCGTGTCTCCGAACTTTGGCTCTGTGTTTGAATGGCGTTCGGTCAGCTTCTTCCCTGCATTTCTGCATTGATTTGCAAGACTAGGATATGACCTACAGGAAGCACATCATGTAAAGGGTCAGTCAACCATAGGACTGGAATGATAAGACGAAAGTCGGTGTGGGGTTATTTTTCTTTTGTTTACTTGTACAAGTTGAATAGTTTTAACAGCAGTGGTTGTGTTTGGGTAGTTGAGAAAATTAACCTGGAGTTGCTTGTTGAATTGCGTAAAATAAGGTTTTAGTTGTGGCATTCCTCAAAAACTCACGCCTGCGTTGCTTTCTTTCAGTCCAAAATCCGTTTCTGAAAAATGTCCATCGGTCGTTCCAGGGGATGTTCTCTTCTTGACCCAAATGTGGGAGAGTGACTGAACGAAGGAATGAATGAGTGAATGCAAAGAAAGACCTGTGAAAGAAATCCCGTAACAATCGGAGCACCGAGTAACCAACACTCGTTTCTAAGGCAAATATTGTGCATTTTATTTGTGAATTGTAACATCAACTGTTCTAGAACAATATGCCTGACATTTGATGGGGAATGACTTGTTTATGGTGAAAAATACTGGACTGACATTCATTATTTTTCTTTTCTTGTTTTTCTTTGTGATGGCTTCATTGTAGGAAATTTACCAAGCTCAAGTGTACTGGAGTAATGTTCAAAAATTAAAATGCCAAAAAAAAAAAAAAAAAAAAAATGCTGTACACCATGTACCTAGTGTGTTTTAGGGGAAAATTAGATGTGCTAGTTTTGACTTGCGTGAATGTAATGGTTGCTGTTTACAATTGTACTGATGGTGTTTAAACTTGTTGATATATTTTCTTCTCTCTATGATCTATGAAAGTTTTGTGTTCTTTATATCTGCAACTTGGATCTTGTTGATATTTAAGATGTTTAGATTTGCAAACATGGAATGATAACTCGTGGAAACAAACTTTTCGTCAAGATTTCACAGATTCCATTATGTAAAGTTGGGCTCTGTTGGCACACATCTTGAATTCCCTGCAGATATTTTCTACTAACTGCCATGAAATATACTGGCATATTGACTGGACTTTGGAAATGAATGCTAGTCGCTCCTATGCCAACTTGTGGGAATGAACTTGATCTATTACCGCAGAAAAGATATGTACTTAGGGTGGGTTTCATACTTCCCTCCCTCTTTCCTTTCATAGGGCAAGAGCAATTTCTTTGAAACATGTTAGGGGTATTCCAAGCAAACCAGGCAAACCTGAAAGGCAAAATTACCAACGGAGCTGCTACCCAACTCTATTCAATCTTTGTGCTAGAGATGGCCTGTCTTTGAAAGCCTATCCAAAAATAGATCATAATTTGTGTAAGGCTCCCAATAACTTTTGGGAGGGGGTCAAGAGAGAAAGCATTCATTTCCACCATCATAAAATATTCAATACTACTTGATTCATATCAGATGTTAAAGAATGAAAAGTTTCTTCAGTGTGCTTTCGAACATTGTGCGACAAATGCAACCATCTTTGTCTTTAAAACGTATTTCATATCATAAAATATGAATTCATGATGTTATAAAAAAACCTGGAGGAAAGGAAACTAATACACCCATTTGCTCTCCACTTAATAATATGTATTCCAGTACAGACTAACATGGCTGTAATGTTATCTATTCCAACTTTTCCTTTCTGTTCTTCAAAATCTGATCACTGTCAAATATATATATATTTGAAGGTAGACCAGTATTATTATATAATTCTATGTATTTCACACTGGAAATGGAGGCTATGTGGAGTTTATGTATGTCCTTATTGTAGTGAATGTTATAGACTTATCCTTGTTTTGCACATTTAAGAATAAGATTGATTGATTGAGAAAAAAACCAAACAAAATTATGTAATGCGTCTACACAATGTCTGCCTCAAGCTTACAGCGCCTGGTTGATGGTAAATTGCTACCACAATAAAATGCAGACTTTGATTCTCAATGTCTCCCCATAACTCGAGGTCGTCCAAGTGTTTCTTTGGTCTTTGTGCGATGGTGTGAAGATGGTGGAGGGGGGGGGGGGTGGTGAAAGCAAAGCCTCAAATGTTGTCATTCTGAAGAGAGAGGGGGATAGAGAAATGTGATATGCGAGAGAGAGAGAGAGTGAGTGTGAGAGAAAGAGAGAGTGAGTGACAGAAGGAGTGAGAGAGAGATAAATGTACAAATGTTTCTGCCTTTTTTAGTGAAGATGATTTCAAGCAAGTTTTCTTAAACTTTCTTTCTTTGCTGGTCCAAATAACCCATCTCCTCTCCTGCTTTCATGACAGTTTCTCTCACAATACAGTATCATCATCATCAAAACTGAACTTATTTGCATTTCTTTGTTCTTATACTACAGTCACACATAACAACAGAGCAAAGTATTTTCTTGTGATTTTAAGCTTTCTCCCTCTCTTATCCTTTGTGTTTCTTCCACAATCTTTTTCACCCGTCTCATTTCTCTCCCTCTTTCTCTCAACAGCATTTCTCACTCCTTTGCCCCCCCCCCCCCCCACTCTATCGTTATATATCATATTATATCATTTATCACTTCAGATGTTTAAATTGGCAAATTCGAACAACAGAATCACTATGATAATCAAGCGCTTCTATACTTCAAAATATTTTTTAGCATAAGTTTTATTTCATTTCATTTTTATAAGTATATCCAATTTAAATATATCACAAATTTACAATGAAAAAAAAAAGATAAAAAGAAAATTTAATAAAAAGAAAAACACATTTACAAATCATCTTGTATTATGCAAGATATAATATGCCGTTGCTTAAAACAACAGAAGAGCAACTCTACAAGAACAGCCGCCGTCAGAGCCTTGTAACCTGAATGACCCAAAATTACTGTTCTCCAACGAGTCTATAAAATTTACACTTAATTCGAATTTATACTTAAGTAAACCACCAGACTGATTCCAGACTTGCCAATTCTTGGACACTCGGTGAACCGTCACGTTTTGTTCGGTCTGGTGTTACAGGGTATCGTACATAATACAGCCAAGAAGACAAAAGCATGTTTTCTGTGAAGGAATCACTTGAACAAGTATCCCATTGACGACACTGTCCTGCAACAATCGCTCTGTGTCAATTTCCTACACTATACTATACACTATTCTTAACTTCAATCCTGGACCCGACACTACACCTTACACCTAATGCTAACCCTAACCTAAAACCCAATCACAACCCTAACCTTAATACCTTTAATGAAATAAATCTGGAGCAATTGTTGCAGGAGAAATTGTCAGGTCACCTATTAAACTCGGTATGTGCTATATCATTTTTTTGTTATGTCATTTCAATTCATAAAATGGCAACTTGCCTATCTAACATGTTGACTAACACATCTTCTTTATTTTCAACTCTGAAAATATACATTTGAGCTTTAAGTAGCTTTTTCTACAAGGCATTACTGGAGCTAGGATCTCGATGCATTACAGATGCATGAAGTTCCATATACAAGTACATATTAACCAGCATAAAAATGTACCCAACACAACTTACATTTTAAGTATAACCTATCTGAATAATCTGAAAGGAGGTCTACTTTCTAAGGTTAAAACTTACCCTAATAAAACTCAAGTAAGGTATTGCCTGTTTGGAGCCAGAAGAGCATTAAATCGGCGTAAATTAATATAAATTAACACCTTTCTCGCTCCAACCAAAAGGTATTTATAATGTATCTCATGAAATTTAAATAAAGTACAATTTTGATCATAGCTATTCTTCAATACGACACTAAACTCACAGGTAGTGAAAAGCACAGCAATATGAGACGCACCTGCAGTAGGCCTCACTATAAACATGACGGACAAAGAAAGAGGACAAAATATACAGTTCCGCATTCTACCCTCAACAATTGCTGTGGTAAACAAAAGAACATCTCTTCACTGCTATTATCATGTAAAAATGTGTAGAACAGGTGAATATGCATGTGACACCTGTTTTTACATAATAGCAAGGAAGGGATGTTCCTTTATCTACCTGAGGAACTGTATATTTTGTCCTCTTTCTTTGTCCGTCATGTTCATAGTGCCTATTAGTTAGTATTATTGAAATTAACTACAGAGGGGGGAAACAAATCTTTAAACCAGTACTCCAACCATCTCTACAATCGCCCGATGTAAGTTATCTGATCTCAAATACTAGATATACACACTAAAAAAGAGGAATATACTAGCGATATATATTTTTGAAAAGATCATCCATCAACTATACATAATAATTTAATGAAGACATCTTATGATACATCTTGAGATACAATAGATCAAATCTCTGCCTTGATGATGTATTTATAAGAATGTACACCAATCTAACTGAGAGGACATATACCCTGTCCATACCACACACAAATATATACCTCATAGATTACTGTCAAGAAACGTTTGCAACATCAAACACTCTCCCGAATTGGAAGCGACAGCCATTTTCATGGCAATTAACTTTCACAAATCATAACAAATCAAAGTTGTGACAGAGTCATTAAACAAAATCCTCAATTGTTTTCAGAGCTTTTCAAAACTTTAGAGATTATTTACCACTTGCAGTTAACAAAAATGCATGAATGTTTCTATTTTGACTGTATGGCATTATTACCTTTATGTTTTATTTCTTGAATGAGCTCGAAGTGTCAGACCATTGTAAATTAATATTAATGATAATAATAATAATGAAAATAATAACAATTATACCAATAAAAATAATTAGAGCAGAGTCTTGTATACGCCTCACATCTGGCACATCATAAGTGCTGCGACAGGGATTTGAACCCCGTACCTTGTGGTTCAAAGTCGGAAGACTTATCAACTGGACCACAACACCTCTACGATTGATGGTCCAGTCCATGATTCCGGATCTAAACCCCCTTCACAAATTCCATACTAACTGATAATAAGTTGACTAGGAATGCTATGGAGTAAGTGGGAATAGTACCCTAACTACTACTGGTGGGTGTGTTGAGGGAAGTAGTGGAGCGCATAAAGTAGTGCTTCATTCCACACCAATGACCCTAAATCATGCCTCTACTTTGACTAGATCAAACAGTCCTACACCAAATGCAAATCCAAACAACAAGTGTGATAAAAGAACAATGTCTGGTCAATTACAAACAAGACATGTACTTCACTGGGTTTATATCCTGCCTATATCCTGGTATATCTCTTCCTGTTTTTAAAACTCTGTGATAACAATTAATGGACGTCAAAAAATAAAAGCTTGTCATCGATGTGTAAGCCTACACAACTACAAGTTGGTTCACATCTTCATTTAGATGGTCATTGCACAGTATTCCATTTCGATTTGGTCAAGCCTCCAAGGGCAAGTGTTGCAGATTAATTAAGGCGGGGGGGGGGGGTGCTCCCTATACCCCCTGATCTACCACTGTCATTCCTTTCCGACTCATTTGAAATCAGCGATATTAGATGATGATAGTTCCTCTTTTAAAAAAAAATTTTTTTTCCCTTTTTGTTTAGAGTAAATATTTGATTAGCGTAGATGAGTCATTGTAGCCTTAGATGATTCATTCTGGGTTCAATTGTTTATGTTTAACTGGTTTGCCATTCACAGTGCCAGGTAAATATTGTTTTTTAAATACCAATCAAAGTAAATCAAATCATCCTTTTGGTTATTTACGAAGCCTCTTGTCTCCTAGCTAGCACTAATATCTCATTTGTAAAACATTATTACATTATTGTTACAACAGCAAGTTTTGTGTCCCATATATTTTCAACAATACACTCAACATTATTGCATCAAGTATTTTCGCATTTTGATGGTTGAACTTGCGACTGGCATTGAGCTGTATCCAAGTGTGAATTTGCAGTTTTCAGCTCTGCATTCCTCGCCGATGACTCATATTGGGCGACAATAGAAGGGAAGTTCAAAGGTCATTTGTTTACAAGGACAGCATGATCTCACAATGAACATGGACGGGAACAATCACCAATACAAATTCAGGAAATAGAGGAATACACATAGATTGTAGTCCGGAAATAAAATCAACAAATTAGCAGTGCAAAATGGCTAGTATGTGACATACATGTACTGCATTATGCAATGGATTAGGATGAAATCTAATGTTTAGGGGGTCATAATTCACTGTAAAGAGCTTGCACAGGTTGCTTGTCAGTTGAAGAAATAAAGCAATACACAAAATAGTTAAATACACTGTAAGCTCAATTTCAAAATCATTGAAAGATTTGTAAAGAACAATTAAGTTTATGCCCCATATATCCCAAAAAGCTCATTACTATTAATTTTGAATTCTCATCATGAAATATATATATTTGCATTTTGCAGTTGACTAATTCTGAAACATTTTGAAAAAGAAGCAGTTATCTATTAGTATGACATTGTGAAATGAATTACTCAATGTGGCCAGGTATATTAATTTGCTACATGCATTTTTAAAAGAGAGAATTAATGCAATTTATTGTGTTATCACGAGTATACTGCACATCCCATAGTGTTAGCATAACCATTTTAAGCAAATGGATATTTACAGTATCATACTACTTAAAACAATAGTACAATGTGGCTACTTGATAGAATAATGACCAATACTTTGCTAATCCAATTAAAAATATTAAAAATCCTTTCTATAGATTTCCTATGCAAAGAGGCACACTGCATATGAAATTATTCTTAACTGAAATATCATATGACCCAGAAACAGATTAATTTACATCCTTACATGTACTTCCTTCTAAATGTGCATACCAGTATCTCGAGTTTCACAGGAGTTTGAAGAAGAAAAAAAAAAACATCTTCATAAAAGGTTATACCATTCAATCAACCTGATATCTTGCTTTATCAGAACTATTAGGAGATCTTTACATTAATCAGATTGATCATATATTATGTGGGACAGGAAATTTGTAAGGGTGAAACTGATCAGCTTTTCTCCTTCGGATTGGAAACACTGTTTTTATTTATATTTTTTTTCTTCTTTCTTTCTTTATATATTTTTATTTATTTTTCTTTATGGCTACAAATTTTCTACTAAAAAGTAATGTTATTGAAAAGAATGTCCACCAACAGACACCATATGAATAATGTTCTACACAAATACCGGCAGCAGATAAGTATAGAAAAGTTGATTTGAACTTTTCACGTTGCCAATTCAAGTATTTTGATGTTTAATTTCCTTATAAAATTCCTTGAGTAATATGACAATACAACAAAATTGAACACAATGTGTCCACATATCTGTACACTTTCTGCTCAGTCATTATATCTATTGTATCTTAAGGGCTCTAATTAAAAGTTATTAAATCAAACCACAGATTGTTAGTGATTGTTCTAAAGGGGTGTTGGGCTAATTGATGTGTTAAAGAGGAATAGCCTGGTTTCACATGTACTTGAACTTAAAGGGACCCATGCTTGGCTGATGAGTAAACAAAATGGGGGGGGGGGGGGGCTGCCATAGTTAGGCAATCTACTTGGCTTTAACATGACCCCACAAACTGAAAGCATAAAAAGAAATGATTTTATCACAAGAGGTATATCACTTATACTGTATTAAGATGACAGGAGATACATATAGATTGGGGAGGGGCTGGGGGAGGTCAGTGTTTCACAATTTGAAAGGGACATTGTCAGGGAGGGGTCTATCTACTCTTAAACTGCATGTATTGTATGCACACCTTCTGTTATTGAATCACCAACTTCTAAATATAATCATTAATCTGTCATACTGGTGCCCCACAATATTGTCAATTTTACATGTAATACATGTACTACAAATCATTACGCGGTGGGATTTCCCCTGTGTTTTTGTCATGGTTATGGTATGATGTTGATCCATGGGGAGGTTTACATTGTTTGAACAACTTTGCAAAATTGATACACCTACTGTTCAAACAAGCCATCTACCTATATATATAATTATTTTGAAAAGGTGAATTGAATTACCCATTAGAGCAAGTTATTCGCAAGGTCTATACTGGTATATGTAGATTTGACTTGGGGAATGATCGACATCTATTTTGCGTTATAATGGGTTACTATACATCAAGCATTGATGTTGGTAAATGGTCTAGATCTATATCAATCTCTACCTATTAGCACTCTATGATATGACTCCTTTGTCTCCCTCTCACATTTCAGTGAAGACCTCTTCAAAAATCCCAAATTTCTTTTGTAATTTATTGCAATCACTAATAAAGAATACTGTCAACAAACTGGCAATCTTGCAATCGTACCTGTATGTCCACTTACATGTACATGTATCTCCATACGATTCCATATAACAAAAAAATAATGGACTTACAAATTAATTTACAAATGTAATGTACTAAATCAAATATTTATATCGCTCTTTATCATTTTTTGTAATCATTTTGTACACCGTCCTCAAGAACAAGAAAGAAATATAACACATGGCAGAAAAAAAAAGAGTACATATTATGAAAGAATCATAATTGTTTTTCATCTAAAGCGATGAAGCTTTCTTGAAACAAATATCTAGGATATTGGCAATTTTGAGATCATTTACAAGTCCCAAGAGATGGTATTCAATTAGAATAGAGGGCGCTGCTCGCCACGCCCACTTTAATTCTACATTGAAATGTAACATAATAGTCTGTTGAGAGCCAGAAGGGCATTAACTCCTATCCTCTGACGCTCTCTGAATGCCTTTTTAGCACTAAACAGACAATATCCTATCTCAGAGTGGACAGTGAAACTGTTGCATGCCTAAAATTGCATTTACATCAATCTACAAACTCAATATAAATATAGGGCAATGAAAATTTGAAAATAAAATGTTTTGTGCTTTTCTATACAAAATGGAGTAATGGAAATGGATGTTATCATATGAACAATCCTCATGTGCAAATCTTACTGGTAAATCCACAGCCTGTCCTTTTCTCTCTCATTTCTCTTTTCTTTCCTGAGTTTTTATAAATAAAAATGTATTTTCAACTTCAAAGCAGACAGATAGATAGACAGACAGAGAAACACACAAATCACACACCCAAGACAAATAGAATTCATATAAATAAGAAATACAGAGAGTATTCCTTCAGTATACTTCTTCAACTGATACACCATGGCCAGTTCGTTCACTCATTCTAAAATTAAAAAGATGATCTCTTTTCCTACTAAAATTGGAAGCAGTTACGGTATTCATTCAAATCTTTCTTGCAAGTGAAGTCACACGTGTATGTTGCAACATGAACAATGTATGATGATGGATTCTAGTATAGTGCTGGGGCCCGTTCCTAGAAACCGTCATAAGTCATAACTTCTTGACTATCCCATTGAAACGTGTGTTATAGAATTAACATGCGTTTCAATGGGATAGTCAAGAAGTTAGACTTGTGACAGTTTCTAGGAACGGGCCCCAGGTATCCGCCTCTGCTAGGCGCACGTGGCGTAACTATATATGCAAATGGTGTAGAAACTTAGAAGTGATATGTTTAATACAAAGCTGTGTGGATTATGCAGGGAGAAGTGGAGGAGCAAATTATTTCTACACAATCTCAAGCTATATATATCATCTGCCAAGAACCGGAGGGGCTTAAACTCATATCCTTTAAAGCCCCACTGTACTACTTGTAGCTACTTGCGCCCTCTATAGAGAAAACAATGTCTCATTGGTGACCATTGGTCCCCCATGATCCTCTTTTTCTTATGTTAATTGAGAGCCGAGTTGATGAGATAGCCACCTGTCAGTGACCTCCCTGTGTGGTCTAATCCCCCCTAGCCAAACCCTCCTGGCTCTCTGCAGATGAGGGCAGTATAAATTCTTTACACTTTGCATACCAGTATCTGTCCTTTGTGACATACTTCATGTACAATGGCTGACTCAGTATCTCATAAAGCATACAGGATATACTGTCTAATATATGAGCATGTCAAATTCTTATCAATAACTGAATGACATGTGGAGATGAACAAGACAAATATGTTCCTTATAGCTAAAACAGAGACACAGAAATGAAGAATAAATGGTTCTCAAACAAATGCACAGAATTCTGAAGACCAATCATGCAATATGACAACACCTGCTTGGATCAGAAGGGCTCTAATACATTTACATGTATATATCAAACATGTACATGTATGTAAATATTGACTAATACATGTAACATGCTTCAGGCTCTGTAGCAGAAGAAATTCCTTAAGCAAGCAAAGCCAAATATTTGTGTGGAATGTAAATGTAGCTTTTTAAAAGTCACTGGCAAAGCAAACTGATGTAAATTTTCTTCATTGAGTACATGTCTGCGTCATTGTCTGATCCATGTATACAATTGATGCATTTCAAAAAAGATTTATGATTACTACACAGTAACCGATTTTCCTTGATTTGAATTCCTTATCCAATATCTTCACATGCAAATAGGTAAAAGTTAGCAAAAATCAAACCAAGTTCTAGTCAACATTCTAGAAAAAATACTTTGTAAAATCTTGTATATTTCTATACTACCGGTAGTTAAAACTGGAAGCTGGGGTTAAACTTGTCGAGTATAAACTTCTGGACTCAAAACAGATTAATCAAAGTGTCTAGTTTAAATGTTAATTGGACCACAGGATTAACGCGGTTGCCGTTCACAGTATAAATATATGTCTTGTAAAATGACTGATGGAATTACTTGATACATCTTTAATCGGAACAGTGTACATATGTTTTTTCATTCTTTTATTTAAATCTCATTTTCTACATGCACTCAACACAAACACAAATGACGTTCAGTTTGTTCTGACTCACAAACAAACAAACAAACAAAAGCAGGATAGCAGGTCAATAATGTAAAAATATGAATAATAAATACAGAAACAGTGTTGCTATTAAAGTCAAAAGGCACCTTTAAAATTCATGAGAAAACTGTTGTTTATTTTTCTTTCTTTCTTTGTCAGTCATATTCATAGGGATCTCTCTGCACGCGCACATGCATGCACGAGACAGCTAATACACAACCGTAGTTTACTCAAAATTGACACAAATGAAATTCGTACTCAACGTTGAGTCATTGATTTACTCTTTATCGAAGGTAACAAATTACTCGGGTGACGAGTACCACTAAAATCAAGGTCTTACTCCAGCTACTAAAAGTAGGTTTGTGTAATACACATAATGCCAGCTAGATTCAGTTTTATAGCCATTCCAGATACAGAATGATGTAAATACCACATTTCACTAATGCCCCTTTGGCAATAAACCAAAACAATGATGTCCTTTAACATTAAATATGTTCATTCTCAACAACTTAGAAAATATACACCAAGCTTTTGTGCTTTTACAAGGAATTATGAAAGGAATCCATTTTACAGTATTATTTAAAAATGCCAATAAGTGTTTAGTTTTTCTTATTATTAACTACAGGTACTAGAATTGAGCTACACATGGCAACATTATAACAGTGTAGTATTATGCTTGTATGTCAAAGTTCATTTTTGTATCTGATTATTGCGAGAAGGACATTAACTCTGTGTTAAAGTATATGAGGTAATGCCCCTCTGGCCCTGTACAGATGATCCAAATGAAACAACGCCATCCTACACCTTTTTACCATAGTCCTGCACTGTTGGCTAGAACTCCGAGTACAGCATCACACACAAAACCGACCAATCACAGCACACATTTAGATCACATGACACATGAGGCATTTTTTTTCTGATTCATTTTCAATGTCCACGTCTGTGTCATTCTTCATACGCATATAAAGCACCATTTGGTTTCTTTCAGTCAAATCCTGTTTTTCATTTCATTCTCTGCTTGTTCAGTTTATATAACCAACTCATTTTAAACTGTATAATCCAGAGATAATATTTTTATATCATACACTGAATTCTCTTCTATCATAAAAGCCAACCACATCAGAATATATGGTATGCTGGCATCTGGCCTGCAATATGATATTTATATCATTTTCTCACACTAGCCTCTTCACAGTAACTAAACTCCTAAATGAATCTAGAGGAAATGTTCTTTTTCCATCTCTTTTGAAACAGGGCTTTTCAGAGGGGAGGGGGAGTCCAGAGTGAAATATTGGGAACCTGCGTACACCAAGCTGCCATTTACATTTTTGATATTCTGGGGATCCGGAGTGATACTATGGGGGTATACTGTGTACACTGCAACCCGACTGCCTCAAGACGTTCATACTTATGATAATCTGAATACAAGCATGCTTTGCAACCAAACTTGAATCCCTCCTTTGACCATGTTTCCAACTGTCCATGCTAAATTTCATGTAGATAATCTTGAAATGGCTTCTTTTTACATCAAATAACAAGGATCTAGGAGTTTTGTTGTGAAAACAAATGATGCATATTTTCAATTGCTCATTACAGGATCTATCTGCCCTTGTTGAGGCTGTTTATGCACCCATCATAGTCATCCTGACAGCTATGTATGATAGATGCATACAGCCTCAACTCAAGTATGGACAGATCTTATAATGATCTCATTCTCATGCTCCATTTTCTAATCAGATTTGGTTTCTATCTGCACTTATATCCACTCAATACATTTCGAGAGCTCAGGGGGTGTTTCACAAAGATTCTAAGTCAAACTTAACTCTAAGTTGGACTTTAAAATTATGGAGAGCCAATTGTAACCTTCAAATAAAATATCTTAAAAAGCATTAATTCAGGTATTTTAGCCTTTCATAAATCCCACATCAAGAATATGAAATCTCCCATTATAATAGAAAATATGAATGATTTGAATCAACATTTTATGCATTTAAAATAATTTTTTACAAAAATATTGTCAAAGATGCTACCGGCTTTCCATAATTTTTAAGTCCAACTTATAGATAAGTTCAACTTGGGATCTTTGTGAAACAACCCCCAGAGCTCCATGATTTGTGAGCGTGGCACAATCAAAGTTCAAGTAGAGAGATATATATATAAAGTAAGAGAGAGAGAGAGAGATCCTCATGTAAGTGTGAGTGATTAATTTGATTTTCTCACATGACAAGTATCGATGCACAATATTTACTGAAGATATAACCATGTGTGTTGTTGCTAAGATTAAGAATGAAGCACAATCAGGCAAGACATAGGATGTCCCATACATCACCCAGTATTACTGAGCTGTACACATGGTGGAATCGTGAACATAGATATGAACAAAAATCATCTGATGTGATTTTGTGTGTGGTTTGATTCAAACTGCGGTAGGTCATCAGCTTGATTCATTTGTCAGGTATACGGGCATCTTGGATGTAGATGGTAACATAGGGGACAAAATAGCTTTGACTTGCCCAACTATGATTCTAGACAGGTGTTGGGGTGTGGTGTATAAAAGTGAACACGTTGGCAGTGTGTTTGAATAATAACGTATCACATGACTGACAACGATTAGTTGCATCACTCATCGCAATGTTGCATGGCAAGTCTTTCCATATATATATATATATACACGAATGAAGACGATGAATTATTAAACAAAGACAGACTGAAGAGTGGGTACTGATGTCCAGTTGTGAAGGCATGTTTACACTACATCAAATTGTCATGAATGGCCATCAGGCTAGGCGCTGTAAGCAGATGGGTATATATTGCTAGATGCGTAGCATTGCTCCATGGGCAGGCAGCCGTTGATTCATGAAGAAGCATTACCAAGTTAATTGCAGATTGCCAGCTGCAGGGTTCACATTAGGAGCCACCGTCTAACGTTTTAATCAATGACGAATTACCTAGCTATCCATCTGCTGTGTGAGAGTGTGTGAAAACCCTGTTCACACTCTGCCTAACCTTCGTCAATTGCACTCCGGCGAGCTGTTGTTAGCGGATGGGAACACCAGGATGTGGTCCATGGTGTGCTGGGGGGAGAGACGGGCCTCAAAGGAGTGCGGGATGCTGTCGGCCGAACCCGCGCTGGAGCTCAGAACACCGTTGCTCTCGGCAACCATCTCCGGGACGGGATGATGAAGATGGTGGTGACCTGGCGAGAGAGAGATGCGAGATAAGCAGCGGAGAGATTGGTGAGAGGGGCGGTGGTGGCTGGAGTCAGAACGGAGCTGACTTGCCTGTGGTAGGGGTGGTGGGTGTGGTCACATAGGGGTCACAGGAGGGTCATCATGGGAGGGAGGGGAGAAGGAGATTTATAGGGGGTGTGTTCACAAATGGGTTACATTGAAGGGCATTTGGGAGGGGGGAGGAGGTTCATAGGGGTGTATTAACATATGGATCACAGTACAGGTCATATGGAGGAGGAGGAGGAGGAGAGGGAGATTCATATGGGTGTAACAATACAGAGGAGAAGGATGATTTTTAAGGGTGTAGTATCCGTAGGAAATTTATGAATTGGGACATATATGCAAAGAAATGATGAGCACAGCAGAAGAAAAATGGAAGGTGGGAATATTTAAAAGAAGTGTGAATATATGAAGGGAAAGAGATAGAGAGGGGAAGGATAATGTTTAAGGGTGTGGGATGTATATGATATGGAATGATGAGCAAGCGTGGAAAAGTTGAAAGCAAGATGGGAATTTCCCAAAATGAAGGATGAATGAGTGAATACATCAATGAATGAAGGATGAACAAGTGAATACCGTACATCAATGAATGAATGAAAGGATGGAGGGATGAATGGAAGAGGAAGAGTGTATTGATGTGTGAATGAAAAGAAGGATTGGCATTTATTGACAAAACAGAAAACAAGACAGGAAAGGGATAAAATGTAAGGATTGAAAACAAAGACATTTATTCACAAGGCAGGCAAATTGATAACATTTGAAAAGAAAGTTATACCAATTGATGCATGCATAAAATCAGATAACAGGAAGAAGAGATAGATGAATACACGGAAACGAAGAGCAAAGCCCCAAGGAATTAGAATAGGGAGGGTTAGTTCATTCGAAGGAAGGGGTGAGAGAGAAAAGAGAAAAAGGAATGACAAATTAGAATGTTATATGTGAAATCACAATAATGATATTAAGCACAGAATCATAACAGATTTTCGCTTAGTTCTAGAGAGCAAGAATGTTTAAGACCAGCTTCTTGGAGGTTTGATGTTTGAAATACATCAATGACGTAGAGCAGAACTTGAAAACAAATTTGTCTGTAAATTTTACCTAACAGAAGTAACCTAACAAGACCTAACATACATAATTCCTTTCGATATGACTACAACAATTTTGCTTTTCATACACTTCTTGAATGAGACAAATATAATTATTATTTGTCTTGTTGATTCTGTTTAGAAGTTGTGCGTTGTAACCTTAACTTTTTCTTTCTTGAAACGGTCATTCCGGGACAGTTGTCCTTAACAGCCTCAGGGGTAATATATTTTTAAGGGGAGTAAGAAAAGCCTCTTTATAAAAATCCATCTGACATATGTATTCTTGTATTGTCAGAAGTTCCATTTGGGGAATAAAAGCGCTGAAAAGGAATGCCAAATGGGATTTTAGGGCAAAAGTTATTCACCACTGGGGTGTACCTTGCACCAGAAAGTTTTGATGGGAGGAGAACTCTCTCCCACAAACATCCAAAACAAAGTAACAACATTTGTGCATCATTGTGTCACTCAACTATGGATGACTGCTAAAATCACTTTCATTCCCCGACCCCTCCCTTCCACCCCTTAAAAAAAAATTATGATTTGCTTATCATTTTTAAAAGGTTGACAAGGAAACATTGGTAGTACCCATCATCAATGGATTAAGTTAGAACAGAAATGGTTAGATATGGGTTAAATATGGGTTAGAATACGAGTATAAAATGAACAATTGCAAAATAGGATGGCATACATGTAGCTGAAATCCGCACACAGTAAATTTGATTAAACACAGATTTCTTATAACACTGACCAATTCATGGTGCAAAAATGTTATGAAAAAATCATAACATTTTGTTAAATTATACAATCATACAGTCATTATACAGCCATCTTTATGGCAAGAGACTCTAGTAAAATGCAAAATCTCATGTCATGATCTAATCATTTCACTGTCCTAAACTATCACGACCCTCAACCACCCATGAAATTTGCAAAAACTTTTCTTGTTTAACGGTATCTAGATCTTACTCTTTACCACAAAATAGAAGGTAGTTTTGAAATTCAGTAATGAACTACTGTTACACCTTCATAATATAGTCAACCTGCTCTAGTGACCACCTGTCTACAAAGACCACTTTTTTTGTTTCCCTTAAAAATGGTTTCTCATTGAAATATGTAATGAAGGAACCTGTCTACAAAGACCACATTTTTAGTTTCCCTTAACAATGGTTTCTCATATAAAATATGTAATAAAGGAACCTGTCTACAAAGACCACTTTTTGTGTTTGACTGTACTGAGCGAGCATGTGGAAAAGCATCACGCTCTTACCTTTTAGTCTCCCCGATGGTCTCATTTCGGTGCTCGGTGATTCGGCCATGGCCTCTGCTATGGTTTGCTTGAGGTGCTCCTCTAGCATCTCAGAGCTTCTCTGCTGGCTGGGGGAGTTTTCTGGCCAGCTTCCACAACTCACTTCTAGCAGGTTTGACGCATGGTCAAAGGTACCTGTGGACAACAACAACAAATATCTATGAGGTTGGGTGGTGATTACGGCTAAACAAAGGTACGCTATAAAGCATTTGGCAAGCTTGAGGTGTTCTTCTAGCATCTCGGAGCTGCGCTGCTGATTAGGGGAGTTCTCTGGCCAGCTTCCACAGCTCACTTCTAGCAGGTTTGAGGCATGGTCGAAGGTACCTGTGGACAAAATTAGGTGATGATTATAGAGACAAGATAATAATACTCTATATAATGTTTGTCATTATCACTTTGAGGCATTCT
The DNA here is from genome assembly GCA_035222895.1 of Strongylocentrotus droebachiensis. Classification (NCBI taxonomy): domain Eukaryota; kingdom Metazoa; phylum Echinodermata; class Echinoidea; order Camarodonta; family Strongylocentrotidae; genus Strongylocentrotus; species Strongylocentrotus droebachiensis. The sequence continues at coordinate 50,545 of JAVYIG010005002.1, forward strand.
TCCAACATCTAAGATCTTCACTGCAGATTGGGATAGCTCTCTGGCCAGCACCCACAACTAACCTATAACAGGTTGGAGTCATGGTCAAATGTCCCTATGGACAAAACTGGGTGATGATTATAGAGACATGACAATCTTACAGTATGACACATTTATTATGTTTGAGGGGTTCTTCAAGCATCTTGATGCTTCGCTGCTGGTAGGGATAGCCCTCTGGGTAGGTTGTAAAGCTCATCTCTAGCAGGTTTGTACTAATGTACCTGCAGACCAATCACCCTTTTTCAATGCGAATCACACAGCTTTGCAACTGATGGACTATTCTATCTCTTGCTTGAGAGGTTGGTATTGGGTTCGACTTTCTAATGCGCATTTCTCTTTCCTCATCTTCTTCTCAACCCCACATGCAGCTCATCATTTGTATTATTTTCTGTACCCCCGATCTCTCACTTCATTTTTGTAATTGTCTACTCTTTGTATTTTGACCGTGTTCTTCTATCTTTGTCATGTAAAGTACTGTCTTGTCCCATTCTAGTCTCTGTTTAGATCCCCCATTCCCCCTATTTTATAGTTCCTTTTGTAGTTACGGACTTGTTAATTTAATTACTCTTTATTCCTATTATCATTTGAGGCGTAGACACACTTGTACAAGCAAAGCTTTTTAGCGGACCCCTCTGTTCCCAAAATGTTTTTCTACTTTTGTTGTAAATGTTTATAATTGATTTGTAACGTTTTGTTGGAAACATAGATAAATTGAAATTGAATTAAAATTGATCAATCATCAATTGATTCTTTTCCAAGGCTATAAGCCACTATTTACATGTATGTTACTATTTTGTTATGAAGTAAGAAGAATGTAACTTTATACCTGAACCATACTCTATACTAGCTCCGGCGGAGCCCTCACAGCTTGACAACCGATGGACTCTTCCATCCCTTGCTTGGGGGGTTGGTAGTGGGTCTGAACGAAGGGGCTGGATCCTAAAAGCAATACAAATAACAGAGATACATGTAGGTTTTAGTTTCCATATCAAATTCAGATTACAATCAATATTCTTAAAACCTATTTTATGACCAAACCATCTTTCTTCCTTTTGCAATAGACCATGTCAATATTGTAATTCTTGTGAAAACAGATAATCATTTCTTTGCAATTTGCTGGATGGAATCGAGTGTGAATTACTATTTCCAATACAAAATCAAACAAGGGAATTCCTGAAGGCAACATACACAGTACAATATCCCACACAGTCCCCAATATTTACTCCTATTGCAGATAGAGTGAATATATTGGCTGGTTCAAAGATTTAAAGAAAGGGCAGTAGTCCATAGTTTTGTCACTACAAGTCCAGAGAACATATCAGGCATTTCATGTGCACGCATCTAATGGATTTAAGATATTTTATACATCTAACACCATGCATGCATTCTACATATTTAACTGACCTTAGTGACCTGAGGTCCATGTCATCAATGGTCATATCCATGGCTGACCGGTTGGTCTCCAGACCTTCGGTCAAGAGAGCTGAGGAGCTTGATGATAAGATGGTGGTACTGCTTGGCTGAGGGACCGTCTTGAAGACAAACTGTGGTCCCATCCATAGATGGCGGTGTGGGCCTGCATGTGTCACCATCTCAACCTGTTGATGTCAATATAAAAAAGTATAATTACCAGAGTGACAATATCATTAATAAATGTATTACAAAATATATCTTTAAGAACGACAATAGATGTTAAAATGCTTAAATTGGCAACATTTTGAGAAAAAAAATCAAGATTCTATGATTCCTGCTTTAGCCACGATTGCTCTGTGGTGACTTCCAAACAGTTACCAAATACGAACTACAACCCTTGACTAAAAATAATATATAATCTTAACCCTAATCCTAAACCTCACATAAAACCATATAGCAATCCCAACCCTGCCCTATATCTTTGAAAAAATAAAGTCATGAGCACAAGTCAACAGAGCAACATTTTTGTCACCATTTAAAATCATGGTTTATCTATTTAAACTGGCAATATTTTCTAACTTTTCACAACTTGCATTCTTTATCAGATACAGAAATAAAAGAAAAATACCATTAGTGCTAATTTAGAGTAAAAACAAGATGATCACTTCGATCCTTGAAAAAATCTTAGGAGTTAATAAAATACTGTAGTAGTAGTAGATTATTTGATAATTTGTTTAGCTAATCTGCCACAAGGTTCATAATGGGTAGAACTACCTGTGATAACCAAGGCTCATCAAAGTCGGTATCTTGATTGCTACTATGAGCTGATGTCAGACTCTCACAGGATTCATTCCTAGGTAGTGATTGATACAGGGATCCTAGGTGAAAGATAGACATGGTCAAATATAAGAAACACATTATTATTCTTATAATTATTATTATTATTAATATAATTTATATACTGCGCTTTTCCCAGAGTGGCCCAAAGGGCTTACAACAAGAAGAATCCTACAAAAAATGAAAATGAAAATTTACAGAATCCTAAAAATCTGGATTACAAAAAGAAATGATTTAAGTCCCTTTTTGAATGAAGAGACAGATTGTGATTGTCTGAGTATTAAAGGTAGCCTACTCCAATATTAAGATGCAGTTATAGTGAAAGTCGTATCTAAATTGGATACTTGGAAATATCTTAACAACAAAGAAACGCATCACTACACATATACATGTACAGTGAACCTGTATATAAACACAGCTGAAGGGAGACAAGAAAGTGGTCTTTATGTACAAGTTCCTTCATTACATGTTTCAAATAAGAAACCATTTTCTAGGGAAACAGAAAAATGGGGTCTTTATAGAAAGGTGATAGCTAAAGCAGGTTTGACTGTACATGTATATGAACCCTTTCATGTTCCAAACAAATGTGATGAATGTATAATCCATAAATATATATGTATTTCATATTTCATTACTTAAATTGATAAGGAAATAGTCCGCAAATGACTGAAGCAAACAAATTCTAAACAGGGTGGCAGAGGTACATAATGAATATGAAGGTATAAGAAGGTAACAAAGAAATTCTTTGTTTACATTGGCAAGGATATCTAATTACTATAGAATATAAAATGTGGAATGATAGATACTTTCCACAAAGGTGAGCTGTACTTTTTGAAGAATTTTGTATTTGTTTGTATGATGAATAAAATACATCAATAAATTCTATCACTAAATATGCTATATGATAAACCCAGATACGTACTAAAGTTGATGAATCACTTGATAGAAGTTCACATTTGGTTTATTTGTTTGTTTGTTTGTTATACAAGACTGCTAAGGAAGCATGTGAATGCTTGTAAGCAACCAGGGTACCGATGGCTTTAAGTCCTCTGCAAGGGACTTTGTAATGAGGGTTAATGCCTAACCAAAGGGCACTAGCTTGGTTTTGAATCTGGGACCCCCAGTTACAAGACCACTGCTCTATCATTGAGCTATCACGCCTTAATTCATACAGTCAAACCTGCTTTAGTGACCACCTGTATAGAAAGACCACCTGTATAGAAAGACCACCTGTCTACAAAGACCACATTTTTTGTTTCCCTTGAAAATGGTTGCTCTTTTAAACATGTACTAAAGGAACCTGTACATGAAGACCACCTGCCTGTTAAGACCACTTTTCTTGTCTCCCTTGGGTGGTCACTATAGACAGGTTTCACTGTATATGAAAATTACTTGATAAACTGTAAATAAACCATCCTTTACCTTGTGTGGCGGTGATAGACCGCTCTGCATCATCACTGAACAGATGTACTAAACTATTGCCAGGTATTCTTAAGTTGCACTCGGGTGAGTTGAAACCCCTGTCAAGGAAAGTAAAAAAGAAAATATGATATGATAAAATGTAATAAGTAATAGGTTCAATTTTAGTTGATTTTTTAATTATACCATCCCCTTGCCCTCTCTTAACAATAAATTTGATGAAACAATAGGAATCTGCTCAGTAATTTCATTCTGAAAAAGGAAGGCATGTACAATCTGTGCTGAGCTAACATGCAAGGGATTACTTCTGAAGGTAAGTCACCTCCTTGAAAGAGAGAACCTCAGCATGATACACTTAGAGCAGATATGCCAACCTGTACATTCAGCTTTCAGGGAGGATTCATTCAGAAATCAGGGACGTTTCTATCAATTACATACAGCGTAATAGGAATAATCTTTCAAACAATCAAGGAGGCATTAAAATTTGTGTCGAGTGACGTATCAAAAAGACAAATTTTCAGGAAGCCTCCCTGAATATCAGGGGACTTTGAAAAGGTTGAAATTATTCCCCTCTCCATCCTTTTCCCCTTCTGTGCAGAGATTTCAAACAAGCAAACTCTTTGTCAGAGAAAGAAGCACATGTATCTATCTTTGTAATCTCCACTGCGCTATCATGCTAGCAACCACGCCAAATCTAATAACCAGTTAGGATTGATTAGTTGCTTGAAATCAATCGCAACGCTGTACTAGAAAGAAAGAGGCTTGCAAGTTTGAGATTGAGTACCCCTTGCAATCAATCAGGATCAAACAAATATTTGTAAGACAGTGCCCAATCATCTCCTTTCTTGAGAAATACTAGTTTGGCCAGGAGGGATTAGACCTCCCTGCATGGTCACTGACAGGTGGTTATCTCATCAAATCAGCTCTCAATTAACATAAGAAAAAGGGGATCATGGGGATCCAACGGGTACCGCTTAGGCATTGTTTGCTATATAGAGGGTGCAGGTAGCTACAAGTAGTGCAGTCCCGCTTAAAATTACACCCCCAAAAAAAAATTATATAAAAATAAATGAATAGATAAATAAATAAATAAATAAATAAATAAAAATAAAAAAATAAATAACTTTTTTTTTTTTTTTTTTTTAATAAAAACAAAATAATAATAATAATTCTCCTCCTCTTCCCCTTCCGCAGACATCTTAAATGACAAATAAAAAACTAAGATCTAACCTTTGTAGTCTCCACTGTGCTACCATGCTTGCAACCAGCTCTAGAGGGGAATCATCTCCCTTCTTGACACTAGCCGGTAGGGTAGCCTTGGGGTCCAAGGTGTACTCTACCAGGAACCCATGGCACGACATGATGAAGAGGGAGGGTATTGGAGAAGCTCGTGTTGAGTCTGTTGATAGAGAGGGGGGAGAGAGAGAGAGAGAGAGAGAGAGGAGAGTCGGACAGAGAGAGAGTCAGAGTCAGACACAGAGAGAGAGTCAAAGAGAGAGAGAGAGTCAGAGAGAGTCAAATAGAGAGAGAGAGAGAGAGGGGGGGGGGGGGAGAGAGAGGGGGGGGGGGGGAGAAAGAACAAGAACAGGTAAAGAAAAGGAATGCAGGCAGATAGGGATTGAGGATATAGATCAAGAAAGCAATCAAGAGATATTGAAACAGAGATAGAGAAAAGAAGAGAGAGAGATAAAAGGACAAAATCATGAAAATCAGATTTAATACTGACTTAACTAATGGCAAATCCAACAGAGTACTGCAAATTACAGTACATGTGTAATCAAGATGAGATAGAGAACAATGTCATTATAAAAACAAAAAGGAATATCATCTTGACCAAGTAATAGCAAAAGTCTCTCGAAATAAACATTTCTTCACTCCAGTTTCCTCCAAGACGCTTATTTAAATCATAAGTCAGTAAAAACTTAAGTCAAATAATTAAGTTTATATGCAACAAAAAGTGAAGATTTTCATGGAAGAAATGCTTCACCATAAGTGCTTTCCTTAAAGGCATCGTTTGACAATGTTATAATAATAATAATAATAATAAAAACGTTACTTATAATCTGAGATGCATGGCCCTACGTGTTATCAGTATCTGTCATATGGTGTAACATTGAAGCCCTAACAAATTTGCGCTTCAAAATGATCATGCAGTGCCTCAAAAAAGTAAAAAATCTCTAAGTGACTGGTTTTACTAAACTCATTTTCCCCAAAAGACTGTAGTGTTATAAAAACCATTAGGAGATTTCCAATCATAAAAATCTTGATAATCAGACAGGCGATCGGCTTGTAAAAGTCATGGAGTTCCTGACTGACCTAAAGGTTTATAATTTTCATTGCAGCAAGAGCTAAATCCAGGATTTTGTTTTAGAATCTCAGACAAAGATACCCAATCCCTTTAACACAAAACTTTAAGTCATTAATTTGTCATGGACCACTGATACACCTGCAAAAGACACAAAATTACTGATATAGCAATGCAGAAAGCCAAAATTATAATTTCCTTCATTAATTACCTTTCTCTCTGGGCACCTGGTTGGCTCCTTGCACATGCCCCCTCGACAGAGCAAAGCAAGTCGCTAGCCCAGAGTACTCACTCGCCCCGGAGCTCTGGGTGGGTGCCTTGCCCCTGCCTGGCTTGGCAGTGCTAGCGGCCATGCTGGTGGCCACGGCTCCCAGGGTGGTGGATAGCTTGATCTGCTCTAGGGGTAGGATGGTGACGGTCTGGGGGTAGGGGGGTAGGCGGGGGTTGCCGATGGCTACGTTGAGGGTGTTGTTGTGTGGGATGGAGGCGATGGAGTCTGGAGTGTGGAAACCTGCGGAGAAGATAATATACAAGAGAGTATGATACACTATGATTTGTCTTTGGATGTTCAAGGAAAAATCAACCTACAATTGTATAATGTTCAATGGGTTTTACAATCATATCTTGTTTAAAGTAGCTAACTTTGAAGCTCTGAACCCAGTTTGAATTTGAATAAAGAATAATCAACATTTTACGTCCATGAATTCTTAGTGTGCCATAATATAAACTGGTAAGTCTCCAACATCAGAATCATTTATCTTGCCATGTTTACTTTTTTTTTTTTTCTTAATCATTTTATTATTTTTTGTATAGGAACAAAAGTATGGTTTCTGCAGTCTATCCAAGTTGAATAATACAGCAAATTAATCCACTATCATTGTAAAATGGGATGTTTGCATAAAATATAAATGCTAACAGGGGGGAGGTCCTCATCAATATCTGACATCAGGGTCCCTTTGCATAAAACTTCCATTGAATAATTTATTTTGATTGGCTGTTGAGCAATGTTACCATGGTAGTTACCATTGATGGCAGAGAAATGCAACGGGACCTAGTCTGTCAAGTAGTACTACTACCTGTCTAGTGATCTTCCTATTCTGTCTACATTGAGAAAAATAGAAATCCACATTCATAATGCAGCCTTCTAAATTCACAGAAGAACCTGAAAAAGATAGCAGAGCTTCCAACCCCGACTGAACAAAAATCCTTTCCTTTTGTTAGACTGTCTTTGTTGACATTTTGAAGAATTATGCACGAGTACATTTTACAAACATTTTGTTGAATTTGCATGATTTCGTCATGACTGGTGTGTTCGATGAACCAACGAACATCCCCAAATTGCCGACGTGAGATGCTTGTGGGATACCTTACAGGAGAGAATGGGAAATTTGCCATTGCACATGGACCACACACACAAAATACACAAGCACATTATTTGTTTTCTGTTTTGAAAAAGTATTTTATTGAGGAAAAATTGTACGAATACGATAAAATCATACTGGTTGGCAGCTCTGAGATAGCACGTGTGCCTAAAGAACTGTTCACATGGACTCACCTGATGATGTAGGACTCTCTGATAGACCATGTACGGGACTCCATCTTCCCGTTTCCACCAGCTCTTCTAGACCAGCACTCTTGTGAAACCGACTCTCTTTGTTGACTATTTTCTGAGATGTGTGTGTTCTTGCACATACATGACCTAGGTACGGATAGAAGGATAAAAACCATGACCACCAAAGTGCATTTTGAATGACATCATCCCTGCAATGTTCCAGAACCTTTTCTAGCTCTTCTAGGCCAGCACTTTTGTGGAACAGACTCTTCTTGTTTTTTTTTCTGAGACATGTGTGTTCTTGCACATACACGACCTAGGCAAGGATGGCAGGATAAAAGTGCCTCAAAAGAGTAAAATCTTTGAGTGACCGGTATTACCATACTCATTTTCCTCAATAGACTGCAGTGTTATGAAAACCATTAGGAAAAAAAAAAATTAAATTTGGATTTCCAATCATAAATATATTGATAATCAGACAGGCGTTCGGCTTGAAAAAATCATGGGGTTCCTGACTGACCTAAAGGTTTATAATTATCTTGGCAGCATGAGCTAAATCCAGGATTTTGTTTCAGAATCTGAGGCAATGTTACTGAGTCACTTTAAAGATGCAATTCGAGAAGGTTCTTACCTCCATACGGAGTGATAGGAAAGAGATGAGTAGTCTCCCTCATAGTACTCACAGCCACCCAGCGGCTGTCATTTGTGAAGGATACATGCTGCACCTGCAAAAAAACAGAAATCATAAAAGTCTTGATAGCGGCATTGGCTAATACTCTGGAAAGTGGAGTAACTGAAAGCCGGGTTAAAAGCTGGAATAAGTGTTCTTTCAATTTTTAGTACTATATATTCATTATTATATGCAGAGTTTCAACCTCCTAACTACATCCTAATCAGGATTTATGTGTAGTGCACAAACGAATATGACTTTATCTGGTCATTTCCCCCCTGAATAAAAATTAGATAAATGAATAAATAAACAAAATATGTATTCATAAATAAATAAATAAATAACTGTTAAAGAATAATAACCAAATGAACCCTATCCAATCTAACTGAAATTTGATTTGAGAAAAAAATGCAATTCATGATGAGGTTCAAAACATTAAAAGTAAAACTGAAACTGAATACAGCAAGCCTTCCGGTCTTAGAAAGGGTCCAATGGAAATTAAAAGCACACGTTATTGTGACTAGCCCAACATAAGTACAACTCACATCTAACTTGGCCTTCTCCAAACTGGGCACACAATACCATGTAATTAAGATTTCACTACTGTTATTACATTTAGCTATGAGAAGAGAAAGCACAGAAAACAGGATACTGACAGGAAAAGTTGAGGGAAAGATAGGCAGAGGGAGACAGCGCATCAAATGCAAGGGTAAGTTCATTGGGCTGACTGGTAACAGAAGTAATAGGGACTTTTAGATTGAGTGAACAAGAACGGCTTGAACGTCCAGTGATCATGCGTGTCCATGGCAAGCCGTTTTAACATTTATTCAATTCTTGATATCAAGAAATGATTTTCTTTTGTAAAGCAATGGTAATTCTTGATATCAAGAAATTATTTTCTGTTGTAAAGCAATGGTAATTCTTGATATCAAGAATAGGAATAAATGTTAAAACAGCTTGCCATAGACACGCATGATCAGAGGAGGTTCACACCAATCTCGTCCACTCAATCTAAAAGTCCCTAATGTCACATTACAAAGAACCAGAGATAGAAGTAGATTGAAAGCCATGATCGTCAATGTATGGAACAGACAAGGCACCTAGCAAGCAAACAAGTATCAATGATTGCAATATCTTTCAATATCCTAATAAATTTGGATCATATACACAACGCAGTGGGTTACAATCAACATAATTTTTCATTCCTTAAAAGGCTATTTGCACTAGTTTGGCCAGGAGGGATTAGACCTCCCAGCGAGGTAACTGGCAGGTGGTTATCTCATCAAATAAGCTCTCAATTAACATAAAAAAGAGGGGATCATGGGAGACCAACGGGTACCGCTTAGGCATTGTTGGCCATATAGCGGGCGCAAGTAGCTACAAGTAGTGCAGTCCCGCTTAAAGCCTGTCTACACTAGTTTGGCCAGGGATTGGCCAGGGAGGGATTAGACCTCCCTGCATGGTCACTGACAGGTGGTTATCTCATCAATTCAGTCCCGCTTTGAAGCGCTTACCTTTGCAGCAGTGTCCCCTCTGTAGAGGATATAGAGATGATGCACAGCCCCTAGGCCTGATCTACAGGGATGGCTCGTGATGCGGAATATGTGAAAGACATGACCCTGGGCGCCCGCCGTGAACAGTAGCCTGCCGCTGGGGTCAAAGGTCATCGCCGTGACAGGTTCGTTGATGTGGGCCTGGAAGTGAGCTACCATGCCATCCCCCGGGCTGTCGTCTGTGACGTTGAACTATAGAAGGGCAGTAATGACATGACAAGGGTTAGTATAAAAGAGTTAGAACAGGAGGGGACCCAACACTGATCCTTGGGGTACACCATAGCTATTCAACTGTGTAGATGCTTTGACACCATTATTTTACATACAGCATCATAGGCGACAAAGTTGAACTTGGGGTTATCAGCTTGTCAAGTTGATTGGATAACACAGATCTTTTAGGTTGGATACAGGGCTTGAGCAGCATTTTCAAGGAAGAAAATCATATGCCCATTTTTCATAAATCAGGCAAGCATATTGTTTAGTGAAGATTGTTAATAGTTTAGTGGAAGTCGAATTCATTTAATAAATCTACATCTACATGATTGTCTGAAGGGTCTATGGGTCAGTTCTTTCAGGGGGTAGTTGCCTGGTCAGTATTGTAGTTTCAAGGGGTCAATAGTCCCAAAGGTAGTTGTCCTGGTGGTAGTTGTATGTGAAAAACTTGTAAGTTAGGAAGTCCTAAGTTGAACTTATCTCTAAGTTGGACTAGTTTTTTAAGTCCAACTTACAGTTAGGTTTGACTGAGGATCTTTGTGAAACACCCCCCATCTGAGGTGGCATATTAGCATGGTTAAACATACCTCCCCTTCCAGCAAGGTTGCATCCACCACAGTCACCACTCCAGGGGTACCCTGCCTGTGAGGGGGGCTACTGCTACTCGTCTTCTCCCCTGGACTCTCCCCGGGTGACCTAGGGGGTGAGTTGGAGAGCTTGGCGGAGGCATACTTCCCCAGCGACTCGCTGAACACAGAGATGCCCTTTGTGATAGCCTGCATGGAGAAAGAAAATTTATGGTGAAAATGATAACCAGGTTGTCAAAATTCAATGTGGTCTTTTACTCATTACCAAGTAGAATACTGTCAATTGTGTTCAGACATACTAAATTGTATGTAAGGTAAGTCTCAAAGCAAATAGTTTATTTTGATGCTCCATCTAAGTCATATACTTATGTCTTAGCTTGTCATTTCAAATATCCATCATCAATTAAAAAGGCTTATTCAACAATCTCAGATATAATACTACTAATAATAATCCATTCTTGTTTTGTATATATAACACACATTACGATCTAATGTCACTATGCGCTTCCAAAGAGCTTCAGAAATTGTTTCCCTAGCTTTAGCTCCGTTGGGGGTTATCAATGCACAATGCATTTCAAGTAAAAATCCTACCAGGTTCTCATTAACCTCACCTGGGTGGAGAGTGGCAAATGTAGATTAACGTCTTGACTAAAGGACATTAGCGTTGTGGCAGGGATTCAAACCCTGTACCTTATGGATCACAGTCCAGAGACTTATCCACTGGACCACAACACCTCTATGATATCACATTATCTCCTTACCTTAGCTGCATGAATGACTGTAGCTTTATATGACTTGGATGCATCTCTACAAACACCACCTCCAGATTGATGTGATGGTATTAACTACAGGTGAAGACAGAGAACAAGGAAAATAATCATTATGAGTATGTGATTGAGATTTAGTATTACAGTGAAACCTGTCTGTTAAGACCACCCAATGGAGACAACAAAAGTGGTCTTTATAGGCAGGTGGTTATTATGTACAGGTTCTTTTAGTACATGTTTCAATGAGAAACCATTTTCAAGTGAAACAAAAAAATGTGGTCTTTGTAGACAGGTGGTCACTAAAGCAGGTTTGAATGTATTTATATACAATGATTATACACTTTAGACTCGGTTCAAATCACAATAGCATGCATATGTGTAGTAATATGCTACTTGCTATTGTTCAAACATTCCTTCTAACACACATTTCAAAGGGTAGTTTTTAAGTTTTAACTCAAAGATGTTCAGAGATATATTCCTGTGTGCATTTGGCATTGTTTTGTACAGAGAGGGAAATGTATTTGTATTAGTTTCACTAATCATTTCATCTTCTTGTTGCTATCATACATTGGCATGAGGTGAGAGAAAACTATCATCCCATCATCTTATGTAACAAGAAATGTATCAGGTTCGAGGGGAACCCTGGAGAGAAAACCTACCTTTTTGTCCGCATACGCTAGCCACCTCGTCCCCAGAGCTAAGGGGTTGATGTTGGGAGGACCTGCCAGGTAGCAGCTTGTAATGATGAAACGATGCTTGAAGGATGCTGCATCAAAAGCTGCTATCTTCTCTTGTAATGCTACTATCATTAATCTGGATAAAAGAGAGAGGGAGGGAGAGAGAGAGAGAGAGAGAGAGAGAGAGAGAGAGAAAAAGGGGTGTTTACAAATGTTCTTACAGATTGTATGTTTGCTGTTTATTTGTTGTTTTTTAATTCTATATAGTATGGCATTCAAGTGTTTATCCTGGAAGTTTAGACTTGTCAATATAAGGTTGATACTTATCCTCAGTAATCATCATACTATAGTCAACATCATATAATCATCACTGTGAACATCATGCCTGTGTTATTCAAAATCATTATTGTCATCAACATCATCAACATCAATAATACAAAAATAATGGTCATCAATGCCATGCACCTGCTATCACTATCTTTATCATCATACATTATCATTACCAGTCATCAGCACTATTGTCAAATAGTCATGAACTCATCACCAACCACTACTATCATCATGATCACATATGTCTTCATTATCATAATCATCATCATCTTCCTCTTCTTCATTATTATCGTTATCATCACCATTACATCATCATCACCACTCCTACCATAATCATCATCACATATATCTTAATCATCATAATCATCATCCTCCTCTTCTTCATTATTATCATCATCACCATTACATCACCATTATCACCACTTTCAACATCATCATCATCGTCATCGTCGTCGTCGTCATCATCATCATTATTACCCTCACATCACCATCATTATCATCACTATTATCAACATCATCATCATCATCGTCATCATCGCTGTCGTCGTCATCATCATCATCATAACTATCACCATCAGTACCACCATCATTCATCATCGCCACTTCTACCACCATCATCATCTCCATTTCCATTATCATTGCTGCCATCATCACCATCTTTCATACTTCTCCAATATGTATAAGTGTTTCAAAACAGCTTTGCGTTTATCATCTCTCGGAAATGTGATTCTGTATCATTCTCACATCCAAATCACACTTTTTTCGGTGTTTTAATATAATCATTCCATTCATTATCGCTTCACTGATCATTATCACCAAAAACATCCTCCTCCATCTCATCATCATCATCATCATCAACACTATTCACTACATCAATTAATTCACGTTGCGCATTGACTATTTCACTCACCTCTTGTTACAGACTATATCAACTACAGGTGTTTTGAAGGAGACCGCATGGACCTGCTCGTTCGTCTTCAACGAACGAATAGTCACTGAGCAGAAGGGCTGGCTAGAACTGTAAGGTTTAAAAAAGAGAAGATAAATAGTTAAACAAAAATAGGTTAGAGAGAACTTTAGCTAGGTCTCATTCTTCTCATTCTAGTGAGGAAAACAATCAGAGCAAAAATGTCTAGAATTGCACTTAAAAGCTCTGGTTATTTCAATCTTTACATGTACAGTGTACATATACATGTAGACAATTGTCCTATAAAATGAACATGGGTATACATGTACATTAAATTTAAGTATTTTATTTTATTATTTTATTTTTAACTGTCATACATGTACTTTTGTTGTTGTTTTGTAATTGTATAAACACTTTCAAATTCATTTGCCACTGACATATTACAATTGATCTGTATGATTACACCAAATCCAATTTCCAATTTATTAGAGCTTTTCAAGCTTACATGTATACATGTACTGTATCCAAGATATAATACACTGCATTTTTATACAGCCTACGCAAGGATCAGTCACCACTTCTTCAATCTGTATTCATCTTTTTATGATCTCAGTAATCCTAATCCTATCAAAGGGGATTATCGGCTTCCACTTCCACATCCGGTTCTGATTTTCTGGTCCATAATATCACAGGATTAGATTACATTACAGCAGCATATATAACACATGCAGGAAGCGATCTGTCTTTATACACAAGCACTTCAGTTGGGGATGATTTGAGGGATGAAATTTAAAAGAGGCAAGGAATTTTTGTGACCATTCTAAACGGGCTGAAGCTTATAGAGTTTTTACACATCATTTCTGCATTTGTAGTCAGTGATATGCTGCCTTGTAAGATATACTTGCTTCTTATCAAAGACTATTTTCTGGTCATATTTGTTGGTCAGTTGCTATCATATCCCTTGTCTAAATGGGCTCTGGAAAAATATATTCATTTCCTATTTTAATGTGAATGTGCCTTAATTTTAACACTATTTTAAAATTAAAATATAGTTTTAAAATAGCATACGACCGCCTATTTTTTTTTTTTTTCCGGGGAAGGTGGTTTGGTAACTATTTTCTACCTTTTTCTTGCTATTTATGTCCCTATTTTTTCTTGTCTTAGATTTTTGGTCACCAGATTTCTTCCTAATTTGTTATGTTTTCAGCCTAAGATTTATCTCAACCATATTTGTCCTATTTGTTTTACTATGTTTCTGGAATTAGATTTTTCTCACTCATTTTCTTCCTTTTTTTTTCTTCTATGCTTCTGGACTCGGATTTGTATCGGTCACATAAAAGAGTTGTGTCATGGAGATCAATTATTTTTTTATTACGGCAAAGTAGTGGGCCGTTTGACATACCGGTAAACAATTTTCACTGCAATATCTATCGTTTGGACAAGTTGTGAAAATGTTGATAAAATACTCAATATAGCCAATTTAGGCCAAATGCAACAGTGCCATTCTAAGGGCTGTATCTTACTGTATAACTATTCCGCTTAATTCCAGGTCTGCAGTTTCTAGAGGAGACCAACACTCCTTTCACTTTCAATCTTAATTACTAAGCCACCAAGAACATGCCAAGGAAAAAGTTCTACATTTTTTTGTGTATATTTGCTAATTGCATACTCCCAACAACACACACACACCATCATATGTATTTGTTCTATAATTATTCCTGGCTGAGTTTTTTCCTTTAATTTCAATCAGAGATCATAAGCTACAGTCCTTATACCAACAAAATTCAAAAATTGTGGAATAGCCTGCTGAAAACATATAGATGAAATGATCTGCATTTCAATTCCACGAGTACCATTAAAGAAATTCATAAGGTCTCCGTTAACATCTTCATAAGAAAGCCATGACTTAGCCCACAATGGCCCTAGATCTCTTACTTTCTGTACTTAATGCAATAAGCTATGCATACTCCATGTTTGTTATTTTTTGCCATATAATGCCTCAATACGCAGATATGGATTACTAAATTTCATCAATTGTAAAGGAATTAATGAACTCATGTTTTGGGGACAATTTGAGCACATGCACACGTACATCTCCTACATGTATACTACAAGTACATGTATATGTAACTGGACAAACATTAATCCAATCTGCTTCAAAAATGATCAAAACCACACAATCTCTCTCTCTCTCTCTCTCTCTATGACACTAAAATATTTCATCATTGAGACAATTTGTGTGAAGATGTGTTTTAACTAGGACAATAGATGTACATGTATCATATCGTCCTTGTTTTCACGAAGTGACGGTAGTGAGGAAAATCGTAACGCAAAGTGAATGCAATTTTTTTTCACTACCGTCACTTCGTGAAAACAGCGACGATATGTATGTCCCCATCGGTCCATTTAAGGGGGTCATTTAGAGTTCAGGTGCTGCATGATCAGTTCCTGGAAATACACAATGGAACATTTCTATAGGAAGTGGGATTCTTACAACAAAGTTAAATCCAAATTTGCAAAATGCAATGCTGCAAAATGTTATGTTTAACTGGAAAAATTCTAGAAAATGTCCAATCTGCAAATTGTTAACAATACTTTCACAAGAAGAGATACAAGCATATACATGTAAGTTATTAGGACTTCTGACGCAAAAGTTTAGAAACCTGAATAAATTTGATTAGAATTTGTAGAACATCCATTAAGTCTAATGTTGCATGGTACTTTTGGTAGTGCCATTTGATGAAAAAATAAACTGCAAAAATCTTAGGAAATTATCTAGTTTTAAGAAATTCAAATTCTCCACAAGATCAAGGTAATAAATTTACAAGAAAGATATATAAATAAATTGCATCGAACCCTCACTATGTCTTTATACAGATAATCAAGAGTGGAATGCTTAGGAGTAACTTAAGTTATGTCCCTTTTTAGTTATGACTGGGCAATCAAACTCATATCAGCTAGCTACACACTAATCATCCATTATAAACCATTAACCTAACTACAAAAACTACAATTAAAGCGATACTGAACTGATGAAGTTTCTGCCCTTGCGTACTGTTTATTGTACAGTGCCATCTCATGGTCAACTTGCCAAAAGTGTATGACCTGATACATAATTTCCACTTCGCAGACAGGGGACTCGATGCAAGAACCAACAGCACAGCTAGGGAAATAGCGAGTAATGGGACCATACTGCTACAGCTGACCTGAGATGGTGCTAGAGGGGACTTTGCGGTAGTGCTTCTCGTACAGTACATGTATGGCTTTAAAGGTGTATATACATGTAGGTGTATATAGGTGTATACCTTCCAACATGTATATGTATTGTGTTTAAATATATTTTGGATTCCTAGAAGCTTTCTAAATCTGCATTTGTCTCTACATTATTCACCCACCATCCCCTACAGCTGTTGCTATACGACATGGATAGCTATCGATCTTTACTTCTTATTCGCACTTCAGAGCAGATCAAAAACAGGGCAAAGCAAAGTGGAAGGACCTTTTCATGAATTTTTAACATAGGATTGTCTAGGAAATGTGAGTGTTGCAGGTTTGGGTTAATCCCTAAAGTCTGGAAAAAAGAATGAAAGGTTGATTTGTTATAAGGTTGGATTGCATTTATATGTCCATTAATTCTCTTGTGCTCAAATTAAATTTCAGCTGTTGATTTATTAAAGTGTAGTAGGTACTGTACATGTAAGTGAGGATAACAGGCCGAGTTGCTCCAGAAGGAAACGGCCCTCCCCCCTTTCCCCTCCTTCGCTATCTCTGTCTGACTGTCCGTCTTCCCCTCCGTCTCTCTCTCTCTCTCACTCCCCCTCTCTCTTTCCCTCCCCTCTCTCTGAATTGTATACTCCCAATCTACCCTACATCTTTGTTCCCCAAGATGCTGTGACCCATGCTGATCTTGACAATTAAATTAACCCATTTTCACACTTTCCATTCCTCCGCCCCTCTCTACAAATAGACGTACACAACTTTCTTTGCCCTATTATCTCTCTCTCACTTTTTTTCTCTCTTTCTCTGTCTTCATATTTGACCTTTTTATAAAAATGAAAATATTGTGTTTGACCTAAAGTTGCAGGCTTCTATCAATATGGTATAACCAGAAATTAAGTATTGCATGGTTCAAATTAAAAATTGCTTAAAATAATTGAAATTGAACCAAAAAGTAAAAACTGTCAGAGCACGTCCGGTACAATCGTCTTGACAAAACTATAGTATCCAAATTTTTACCTAATTGACTAAAAACAAGAATTTTGTTTACCAGTAAATGTCAAATTAGAGACTGTGCTTGCAAACTATCTGCCTACCTTTCACCCTTGTTTAGTCCTTCTATTGATAATAATAATTGAACCGTACCTCAGTCACACAGCTAGGGTGTGACTGAGGTACGGTTCAATTATTATTATCAATTAAGATCCAACTTTTTCTTCTCCTTTTTTCGCTTTAATTTTTGCAAGTTCTATCTTCCCTCCGTTGTTCTTTGTGTATGATGCAGTTACTTTCATGTGATTTTAACTTTTGCACTAGTGCGCCTCGAGCATTTGATTTCAAATAGATTTGGCATCTTACAAATCTTATATATTACAGTCAAACATGCTTTACTGACCACCTGTCTACAAAGACCACCTGCCTACAAATACCACTGTTCTTGTCTCCCTTGGGTGGTCTTTATAGACAGGTTTCATTATATTCCTTTTGTTATCATTCTTGCCCTTACCTAGCGCCATCGCAAATGGCTATCAACGGTCTCTTGTCCTGATAATGATGATGGTTCTTGGAATGTGTAGGTGTAGGTAGAATACGGAGAATCCTGACGGGGCCTTGTCGTAACGAGAGCACTTCTTCTGCGTCTCCATCCGCCTGATCGAACAGAAAGAGAAAGAGAAAGAGAGATTCGATACAATGAATGAAACATGCTGAAGGAAAGGGGTGTCAGTTTTACAAGTCAACGAACCGGGTACAAAATATACATTTATGTATGCACTGTGATTGAATTACGAATTACTAGTATGCGTTTCTGTCACTGCTGCTTCGTTTACATTACATTTGCAGACATTACATGAAAGGGATCATTGAGGATGTGCTCAAACCCCTTGAAAAGAGGCTCTACACAAACATGGATCTGATACAAAATTTCACTCCAAACTGTAAGTTGTAAAAATACACACATGGGCTTGGTGCATGGACAGAGACCCTCAGTAATTTTCTCTGGACCCTCATAAAAATGTTTTTGTGGAGTACTGGAGTCCTACCTCACAATATCATGTACATGTACATGTACAGGTGTATGTAGGCCTAGATCCACGTTTTCAAAATTAATTATAGCCTCCTGAACTTCTCATGAAAAATGAAATGAAGCATTTGAATGAAATGCTTTAGTGACACTCTGAAAATACATTTACCTTTTTCCCCTTATCAATATTGTTTTAAATGAATTCAAAACTGTGCTTTCCTGAGAAAATGTTTTACCAAATGAAAGGGAAATTACACATAATATATTTTAAACTTTCTATGAAGTTTAGTACATGTACATAATTGTACAGGTAAGCTTCCTTTATCCTCCTCCTTGGCACCCCCCCCCCCCCCCCTCCCCCTCTTCTCAACGCTCTCTCTCTCTCTCTCTCTCTCTCTCTCTCTCTCTCTCTCTCTCTCTCTTCCTCTCTCTCTCTCTCTTCCTCTCTCTCTCTCTCTCTCTTCCTCTCTCTCTCTCTCTCTCTCTCTCTCTCTCTCTCTCTCTCTCTCTCCCTTCCTCTCTCTCTCTTGTTGAAGTTGAAGACAAGAAAGAAATGCATCACATTGAGAGACAGGTGCACATGATCAAACCTTGCTATCATGGTGTAATGTTTACAATCCTAATGCATTCTGTAGAATGAAACATTACTCCACATACTCACCACATTCGCTACGTAGTCCTAGTCTACTTAAACATACATGATACATGTATCAGAACATGACATAGACTCAGAGTAACACTAACAGATATTCATGTATTTTCTAGAAAATACATTATGTAACATGGTTGAAGCATGGACCTACTTAAAGTCCCTTGCCAAAACGTCCTCAGCCAAGGCATTATATTTTTAACAGAACTCTCCCTTCATCAATGTGTACATTTAGTATAGTCATGTTGTAAATGGTACCAGGTAATATCTTAAAATGCATAAAGTGCAATGACATACATTGTGTAGGTGGTTTAAATTTTTTAAATGAGGGTAATCTTTGATCAAAACCACTTACAAAGCCTACATGTACAAAGTATAAATAGAATTTCATTTTATTCTCATTGGAATGTAAATTAACTCTTCCCTTATTCATCAACTTACAAAAATAATTAAGGGGTACATGTACGTGTTATTTTTCATGTTTCTATGCCACAGTCACTGATGAACAAAATTTTGCACGAACTCAACAAATAGATATGTATGCCAAAATGATTACCGGAGGAAACATGGTACATGTACATTCAAAATTGATGCCCAAAGGATCCCCTCCCCAACATAAATATACGATTGAATTCCATTCCAATCAATTACTCCAGTGTGAAGCAATAAATTAGATGCAGTCATCCCCATTCATGCACACAACCTTGCACCAGACAGCATCTATGCAAATAAGCTACCCCTAGTGAGCACTGTATACAGCTCCAAGGAGCAGCTTGAGTTTGAACCTTGCTCCTCCTCTAATGCCTCAGTCACACCTTTGCGCATTTGGCTTCAGTTTTGCTGCGTATTTATGGCAAGCTCTTTTAACATTTATTCCTATTCTTGATATTAGTGCTGTAGTCAAACGTTTAACCGTCCGGTATCCGACCGCCCATGGCGGATTCCGTTTTCAATTGGACGGTTTCGTTTACCCGTTTTTTTTTTTTTTTTTTTAATTTTTTTTTTTTTTTTTTTTTTTTTTTTTTTTTAATATATTTTTTTTAAAGTTTCGATTTATGCCCCTACACCTGGCACTATGTCTGGCAATGTCTCCCAGCTCAGTAATCTGTGTGTTGACTCACCACTCTGAAACTAGAACAACACTCCAATTTGTCTGTCATCTTGGTTTGAAAGTAATCTTTGTAATAGATCTCAATATGTAATTTATAATAATAATTCATCCAACTTTAACACATGGCCTACCACAAGGTTCTATCCTAGGTCCTCTACTGTTTTTACTTTACATTAATGATCTTACACATTCCTC
The DNA here is from genome assembly GCA_035222895.1 of Strongylocentrotus droebachiensis. Lineage (NCBI taxonomy): Eukaryota > Metazoa > Echinodermata > Echinoidea > Camarodonta > Strongylocentrotidae > Strongylocentrotus > Strongylocentrotus droebachiensis. Next base: position 71,008 of record JAVYIG010005002.1, read on the forward strand.
TAAAATCGACATCGTTACTATTATTTATGACAAGTTCACAAGCACAAATGAAATTCCTTCCCGCTTTTTCACACGGACCTGGCTTGCTGCCGACAGAGTCGGTGAAGAAAAAAAAAAGTTTAAAAAGATTTAAAACAAAAAAAAAAAAAAAAAAAAAAAAAAAAAATGAGTTTTTTTTTTTTTTTTTTTTTTTTTTTAATAAATAAATCGTTTAACCGAAAACCGTCCGGTTTTGACTGGCGGTTAAACGGAATTGGAGATATCCGTGATGTTACAGCACTACTTGATATCAAGAATTACCATTGCTTTACAACAGAAAATCATTTCTTCATATATAAAGAAATAGGAATAAATGTTACAACGGCTTGCCATAAATACGCAGCAATACGCAAGCCAAATACGCAAAGGTGTGACTGAGGCATAAATGGATGCTGAAGTTGGGGTGCCTGGGAATGTACAGTTTGAATTATTCATACCTGTAGCTCTAGTAAATTTGATGATTTATGTGTTTTGTGTACCAGTATATAACTTATGAATGAAAGGTGGGCTTGTTGAAACATCATGATGGCCTTTGTTAAATACTTTTAGATGTAAGCTTTAATGTGTCATATTCTCAGGAAATATAAATCAGAATAGATCAATTTTTCACATACTCTACTTAAAAAGTTACAAGACTTGGTAAAGGTATCAATAATTTAGTTGCTAACTGTACATCTTGACCACAATCATGAGATCATTTTGATGGGGCAGAGGGGCCTAAGGTGTGTTTTTTGTTTCAATGCAATTTTTAATATCTAATATCTAATGTTTGTCAGTGAAATCTGAATATGATTGCTACCTGTAATTCTTTGATTTTGTTCAATCTTTTCGAAGAAGATGATAAATCTGGACACAATGAGATGTATACATACAGCTACATTGTACATGTACATGTATGTTTCTACTACAGTTAATTATAGCAGTACCAGTATGTGCATCCTCAATTCTATAATGCGATTACCGGTATGTGACTGCCCTGGCTTGAATGTGTATAGACAATTTAGCCCACTGCCTATTGGAATCAGGTGGTTCCTACATATTAAACTTATGAGAATAAGAGAACTCTGTAGTCTACAAGTTAAATGTAACTTCATGTAAGTCATACAATTTACAAAATTATAAAGGAAAAAGAGATCATTCTAATTTTGGTGTGATAACAGTCACATTATGTTTTTAAACAGGTATGCCTAAATCTTGTGTGTATGCAGAGATTTTTTTAACACATACTTCAGGCCTCAACACTGACAGGCGCAGGGACACGTACAGTAGGCGCCAAAAATCTAAGTCCAGATCCTAAAATTCTGAAATTTTTACTTAGTGCTCATACATGTATATACCAAGGTTTGTCAAAACGCGTCATATGACGCACATAAACCTAGGTTTGTTGACAAACCTCCTTTGTGAATTCGGGCCTACAAGGTTCAATCTGCATCCCCTTCCATGGTTAATGGTTATAATAGCTTTGGTCTTCAACACTCCATACATTTTTAATACAGAAATGATGTATCCGGAGTCACATCATCACAAAACACTAATCCATCATACCTACAAGTACATGTATGTGGCTGACTCCAACATAAAGGATTAAACCAATCAGTCAACAGATAGGTATAATGAACACCTATGGCAAAACTGACGGGATTTGATTAATTTCTCTATTCCCCAGAATGTACTACATGTATCACTGGACTCCCCTCTTTAATAATGGCATTAGACTGTATGTGCACATCGCACATTAGTTTTGGTGTACATGTATACAATGTACATCTACATCTATGTAGCGACCTGTTCTGGCCTCACATTAGTGTCCGTATTCAGCTCGATCGTCATAATTATTATTTTCGAGGGGAATTAATCTGCCATGGCGAGTTGAGCATATTCACATTAAACATCAATTGATGAGGACTGTATCAATTGAAATTACCAGCACCTACAGTACATGTAGAAAAACATGTTAATATTTCATTTGATCCCATAGAGGTAACTGAGCTTAGGAATAGGATTGAGCACTTTGTTAATTCAGTGTTTATTAAATATTGCATTGTAGATCTACACAATTTCCATAGATCAAATGGACAGATAAGTTTATGACAAAAATGTTGTAAAGGTTTCAAACTTTCAATGTTTTATAGGAAATTAGTACAAGGAAATGTTTGTGACGCCATACATAATTTACATAAATTATTTACCTGGCTTATATATGTTTCGTGGATATAATTTTGTTCACAGATTAAAGTTTTCAATCCAGTTATCAGTTAGAATTTGTCCAAGGTGATTTTGAAAGTACTACAATGTACATGTCCTGTGTATTGATGAACATTGTTAAAACAAATACAGAACAAACAAACGATAAAACAAACAGATTGCTGTTGAAGTAAAGATTACTACATAGGGTAGTGGAAATGTGACTTAAATTAGAACCACTACATTGTATGTATTTTTTAATGAATGTTAACCAAGACAAACACATACATGTATCAAACAGAAAAAAGGAAATGTTGCAGTCGCAGCCCACTCAGTTCATTGCCCCCATGACAGCAACATTCAACAGTATTTCTTGGCATCATTGCTACACAGCACCCTGTCAGTTTAATAGAAGAAAAAGTCAGCTGCATGCTGACAAAATTTTTCTCTCTAAAAAAAATTGGAAAATTGGAAACAGATGGCTGCTAATTTTAGTTTACCACAGCACTTAGTAACAGTTTTGTTATGGTCATTTTTTTCTCCTGGGATCGAGAGAACATGTTTGGTGAGGGAATGCTTGTTATTGTAAATGTGTAGGTTTCATGTGTACTTGTGTAGGCCTATATACAAATGTACCTCTGTAAAGGAAATTTTGAATTCCTTGAGAATTCTTGACTTGGATTTCTCTCTATACTGCTCTAGGGGGTAATATCCAAAGTGCTGCACTTCCAAAGTTCCACAAACCACCAGATATATATTGGTACTTACATGTACATGTACATGTACAGTTCACAACTACATTATTCATAACTAGTGCTGTAGTCAAACGTTTAACCGTCCGGTATCCGACCGCCCATGGCGGATTCCGTTTTCAATTGGACGGTTTCGTTTTCCTGTTTTTGTTTTTGTTTTTTTTTTTTTTTAATAATTTTTTTTTTTTTTAATTTTTTTTTTTTTAATTTTTTTTTTTTAAAGTTTCGATTTATGCCCCTCCACCTGGCACTATGCCTGGCAATGTCTCCCAGCTCAGTAATCGGTGTGATGACTTACCACTTGGAAACTAGAACAACACTCCAATTTGTCTGTCATCTTGGTTTGAAAGTAATCTTTGTAATAGATCCCAATATATATATTCATCCAAGTTTAACACATGGTGTACCGCAAGGTTCTATCCTAGGTCCTCTACTGTTTTTAATCTACTTTAATGATCTTACACATTATTCTAAAACGACATTGTTACTATTATTTGTGACTAGTTCACAAGCACAAATCGGCGCCTTCAGTTAAATCACCTTCCTGCTTTTTCACACGGCCAAAAAAAAAAAAAAAAAAAAAAAAAAAACAGGAAAACGAAACCGTCCAATTGAAAACGGAATCCGCCATGGGCGGTCGGATACCGGACGGTTAAACGTTTGACTACAGCACTTTTTTTAATAAATCGTTTAACCGAAAACCGTCCGGTTTTGACAGGCGGTTAAACGGAATTGGAGATATCCGTGATGTTACAGCACTATTCATAACCTTACCAAGCTTTTCTTGAGAATGTGAGATATTAAAACTTACATGTGAATGGGTCACTGAACCTGTCATAAACTGACAGATCACTATTGATGATGATGTAAAAAATATTTATCAGAGGCCATAATCAACTAGTGCACCTTTCATTCTTGAGTTACAGAAACACAAAAACATCAAATTTACAAGGGGTGTGAATAATTTAGCTGTTAACTGTGCATGCATGTATGGCCTAATTATTGTATTAAATAATTTACGTGATAGTATCAGCAAGGAGTGCTAGTAACTCCTTGGTATATGTACATGAGACATTAATACTGAAACAATAAATACATCCTGTTTAATACAAGAAAACTGATTCTGACTATCTCATATATATGGTGAAAAACAAATATCAGATTGCAGTCAGCTAGCACATCAGTATATCACAGAAAGCAGGATGTATGTACTTTGAACAGGCCCACGTCGCACTATAACAGATTGTGCAATAAGCCCACAATGGAGGTCATGTTTACAAGTGTGCTCATTGGAGCGTATCAAAACACAATGCTGTACTTTGATCTGTTCTGCTATCCCTCTCTAGAGCCTAAATAGGCCATTTTCGTAACATGATCAATATCATATCATAATGTTTGTCCTACCTAGCAACAACTAATGTATGCAATTTGAATTCTGACTTGTTTGTAATACAATTATTTGGGACAGGTAAATACATAATTTTTAACAAGACACTTAACAAAGATTTATGCATTAATTATGTTTGATTACATTACAAAAATTGTCTATTGCAAAAGTAGTGTCAGTAAAAGTTAAAGGGGCCTAGGGAATGTTTACCGATTTCCTTCTCAATTACTATAGGGTAGGACACAACTCACATTAGTTCATTTGAGAGACATGCCTCAGGCTCATGATGCCTGCATTGTATGAACAAATATTTGTACTGCTGATTTTTCAGATATCCATCCCAAATGATATACACTGTAGAGACAGGTTTGTTGTGTTATGGTGTATTTATGAAAATGGTGAATATCTCACAAATAAAATTGTTTATGGCATATTAGTTGTGAACCTACACTTACGAATGTATTTGTTTCTATTTATTACCCCATCCTTCATGTGCAGTAGGCCTGAGTCATGTCGGGATTTTCATAAACCGGGTCCCGACGGCCTTGCACCGATCGGGACCCGGTGTCCCGAAATCAGCTCGCAGGATTTGTCACTTGCCTCTATAAAAAGCGCATATCATCAGTATGTCCCTTAAAAGTGACCTTTTTTATCAGTCAAATAAATCAACACATGCATACCTCGGCACAGATCAGTATATTATTCCATTTGACATTATTTTTTATCCATGATTGGCGATGATTAGTGCCATTATCGTGCCTCTAAAAGTAAAAAAACTGGAGCAAAAATAGAAAGACAACGATCGAGCCGCCATTTTGATTCATGCAGGTTGAATAAATCGGGTAAAAAAAGATTATGTTTGAATAATAAAACGGCTTTCTAAAAAGTACTCCTTTACAACATACCGATCGAATAATTTTTAAAAACAAAATAGATATTTTTTCTTTGATTTTGAACACCGCATGCTTCTTTTAAAAGCTGAAAATTACTTGGTAATCACAAGAAGTTTCGATACGGATAGCTGTTGCAAGGCAAGTTCAGACTAGTCTCGTAAAAATGCGCAGTGCTCCTAATTGTTAGCTGTAATGCGTGCCAGAACGAACCCAAACAAAGACGTGATCGTAACGAGAAAAAAAATCATTAAAAACTACGAGAGCACAATTGGAAAGACAACTACTGCTCAAAATTACGATAATCAGATAAATAACTTGGACAAAGAATTCAATAATCGCCCAAGAAATGCCAAAGAAATTGTGATAATCGAGGAGTAACTGGGTACATTTTTATCGCAAGGGGCTTGCTGCAAATACTTGAATCCTTTGTTATACTGCTTTTTACCGTAGAGGGCGTTATTTGGTTTCTAGCCTCGTGTTAGAACACGAGGCTAGAAACCAAATAACGTGTAATTCGGACATATCAGCAGGCCCATTCCGATAATGATTGTACCTACATGTATAGTAACTCCTTAAATATCACTATTTCTGTGGCTTTTCTTGGACAACTATTGTATTATTTCTCCAAGTTATGATTCTGCTTACGATAATTTTGAGTAGTTGTCTTTCCAATTGTGCTCTCGTAGTTTTTAATGATTTTTTCTCGTTACGATCACGTCTTTGTTTGGGTTCGTTCTGGCACGGATTACAGCTAACTACGAGGAGCACTGCGCATTTTTCCGAGACTAGTCTGAACTTGCCTTGCAACAGCTATCTGTATCGAAACTTCTTGTGATTACCAAGTAATTTTCAGCTTTTAAAAGAAGCAGGCGGTGTTCAAAATCAAAGAAATAATATCCATTTTGTCTTTTAAAAATTATTCGATCGGTATGTTGTAAAGAAGTACTTTTTAGAAAGCCGTTTTATTATTCAAACATTAATGTTTCTTTCAACCTGATTTATTAATCCTGCCGAGAGACCCGGCCAGTACAGTAGCTAGCTAGCAGCTGGCAACAACAACCCCATGGGGCGAACTGCTTTAATTTGCAACCCATATTTATATCAGCAGTTCGGATTGATTCAGGATGAGCTAGAATATGATTGGTAACAATTAAATACTTAAGTTTCAAGGTGGAATGATTTTAGTGGTGTGCAAAACTGCAATTTCTTACATATTTCATTATTTTTTTCGGAGCGTCGGTTCTCAAAAAACGAAACCGGGACCCGACGGCAACGGTCGGGTCCCGGTGTGATCGACCGTACCGACTCAAGCCTAATGTGCAGTATGTTTGTCTAAGTAACTTTCAAAGCTAACTGACACAGAATTTGTCCAGTTGTTTTTAGACCACCTACTGGTACATGCACAAAGAAAAATGCATTTTTATTTGCTATATTGAAGTACATATTTTGTCCAATACAATGTATTGCCGCACATGCAAATATAAAAATCAGTTCCATTAAATTAGGCCTACATTAAATACAGAAATGTCAAGTTCACTCTGTGATGAGGAATGGGAAAAACAGAAGTGGAGGGAGGATGTAAAGAGGATCTGAAAAATAGGAATTTACAATACAAGAACATGTGGAAGGCACTACGCAACCCACTTAGAATATGCCATAAATTACATTAGTAGTGTAGCTTTTAAAGGATATCGTGTATGTAAAGTGAATGAAAAACTAATGTTCATGTTCATGCTGAGATGGGGAATGGGGAAAACAGTAGTGGATGGAGGATATAAAGAGGGTCTGAAGAAATTTATGGGAATTTACAAGTTACAATTAGATAGCACTTTGCAACCCACTTAGAAAATGCCATAAATTACATTTGTAGTGTAGCTTGTAAAGGATATTATGTAAAGAGAATATATATGTATAACTAACTTTCAAGTTCATTCTGTGATAGGGAATGGGGGGGGGGGGGAGAAGAGGATCTGAAGAAATGTGAATTTATAATACAAGAGCAAGTGTTGGGCATATAAGCAACCCACTTATAGATGCCATGTACAGACAGCACTTAGTGCAGCTTGCCACTGGTATCTACATGTATGTCAAGTGAATGAACAACTAATAGGATTAAACAATCTACAGTACATGTTAGAGGTCACAACATATACATATATTGACTATTTAGGGTACCCAAATGTATACATGTACAGGTCAAAATGAATAACCACAGATTTGTTACTCTTTTGGATGATGTGAAAAATGGATGCCTGTACATGTATTTTCAATTAATGCACATGTACATGTAGGTATTAAAGGCATTAAAGAAGCTAGGCGAAGAAATTTCACATAATCACTCAAAATGGGCAAATTATGCATGTCCGGATAGCGTAGACCAATTTGAACACACACATTCTGCTCTAAAGTCTTGTAAATATAAATGAAACGCGGTATGAAGCTTTTTCCAAGAACCTCCTCAAACTTCTATTCCTGGCTTGAACAGTTTGTTCGCGCAGTAGGCCGATTATGACGCCACTGGTTGGGCACGATCGCAATTCTAGGCCTCGAGCTCGCCTCTCGCACAGCTCGCGTGCGGTGTTTTGCATAGGCCTATACGTATACATTATCCAGACTTTGCATGCTTCATATCCTGACCAGAAAGTGGAATAACAATCTCTAGAAATCATGTAATTACATATAATATTAAGCAAATTTAGGTTATATAATACGAGGGGTGAATCGTGCAATTCGATTTGTCCAAATACCCTTCCGTGCTGTGTAATTTGCTGAGATGTTTTGCATTTGTTCGGTCATCATGCCTTGCCCTTGGCGTGATGGTGATTGCTGTTGATTATATACGTAGACAATAATGATGAGTGAATCGCGAGCTTCCCTTGCATGTTTATGTCCTGCAGCAGCAGTTCTATTTATGAATGGTGCATATTTGTAATTGATTTTCGCCAAATATAACCTCACATCTGATCGTCTTTGTTTTGTTATCCGTGAAATTTGCTAAAGAGCCCTACACATCCCGACAAATTCGAAAATGTCTCGCCCAGTCACCCCAGTGACAATTAAGGTGCATGACAGATCGATCGCCAGTTGAGCGGGGCCGGGGGAGCTGAGCGGCAGCTGGCAGCTCAGCCAGCTCGCGCTGATATACTATCACTGGACTTAACTTGCACCAGCATCGACGCCGTCTTCTTCGAATTGTTCTCTTTTTTCCATCTCTCCTACACCCCCATTATCATCATCGTCACTATCAGTACCACTGTCACTAGTTGTGGAGCTGTGCCCATCAAATTCGAATTCTAAATCGAGTAAAACCTCTTCTTCGAGCTCGGACATTTTGATCAGATATTTAGCGTTCGAGTGGCGTTTGTAACGTATAATGCATGCAGGCGAGAAGTTGTGTGAGAGCTCTTGGGAGCACTCTCGCGCTCATGTGCCCAACCTCCTACATCACAAATCGTACGTCACAATAGCGGGCCGATCGAGGGCGGAATAATCGGGTAGTAATTTCAAATTGAAATATAAACTTCCTGACTATTATTTATGACGATGTTCATTACTATCAACAAAGCCATAGGACATATCCACTTCCCACGAAAGTGTTTTCAAAGTTTACCATTCCTCCCTTCCAATAAACTTGAAACAAGACATTCTTTTTATTCCTTTATAATACAAAAAAATATAGCGCATGTTTTGTATATAATATACAAATATAAAAAAAAGGGGGAAAATGGTGGTGTTGTTGAAAAACTGTGCATCACATATTGTCTTTGTATGCAAATTGTTCTTGATCAAACAAATAACAAGGAGCAACCTAAGGAGTATTTATGTTTTGTTCAAATTCATTGTGTCATGTTTTTATGTCGAACTTATGTGCATACAATGTATTTGCATTGATTGCTTTTATGACTGTTTAGAAGATCACCTAACATACTTTTTACATATTTTTCTCCTGAAATGCATGTAGTGAACAAGTTACCTGCCAACTTTAGTTACCATGTATGGTATTAATCATTTATTTGTAATCATTGTCTATTCAGTGCCAGAAGGGTGTAATTACCTCATGTATATTTTAACACAGATTTAACACCCTTCTCGCTCTAAACAGGTGACATATATCTATATTTCTCAGACAAAAATACATATGTGTAGAACAAAGTGAACATGAATGCATTAAGTTAAGTTGGGAAGATGGGGAACTACTTTTGAATCTTTGAAACTTTAGAATCCTCTTTTGTTTTGATGAACTTCTGCACTTACCAGAATGCTCCATATCTGTACACCATTGGTGTAGCCGATCACTAGAAACAACGGACATTCCGGGGCCTCCTGTGAGTGGTTCATATAATCTGCAAAAGAGAGAAGATATTTACAAACTCTTGGAATTCTGTCATTTTAAACAAAATATAAAGAGTGGAGAAATTTGATGGATGAAATGTACTTAGACAGACACAAGCATATTATACCCTGTGCTAAAATGGTGCATGGTGCAAAGTAATCCTGCCCCCCCCCCCCTCTCCTTAACCTGTTATAATCAATAAATTATTCAGACTTACCGGTATGTTATACAGGTACACCACAAAATAAAGAGTAACATAAATAACATACAATGTATACTGAGGAAGTGTAAACAAAAGGAACAACAACTGTCTGCAAGTATTCTTCAGTACATCTGTGTTTCAGAATAAGGGGGAAGGGGACTCAATAAATATTCTGTATTTTCATTTTCAGGTTATTAAGATCATTACATTACTTGGCCTACATTGTATGTGGAGATGTTTACATTGAAAAAAGAAAAAAAGAAAAAAAGAAAAGTCAATCATAACATTGTAAGGTGAATACTGTGGACTTTAATTTTGCATACATTCCAAAAATGTAGAATGATGACACACTTTTAATGCCATCTACATGTATTCCTGTTTTGGCAACTGCACAATTAAGTAGAGTGCTGTAGTTAAGTGGGAGTATTTATTGATCTGAATTCCAAGATCACATGACTTCTCTAACCATCTTGTTTTGACTATTTGTTATTATATACAGTGTAGGACATTGAATCACAGTACAGAATCATGAAAGAAACATGACACAGCAAATAACATAAACAACTACTGTTGTCCCTACAAGGGCAAGTCAAGATTTTCATATTTACTCATTCAGAAATTGCCATTTTCAGAAATTGTGACAGATTGTACAGAAAACCACCTACACTGTAAATCAGATTATACTGTTTTACTTTTAATAAAGGAAAAATTAATATTAATTCTTGTTCAGGGCAAACTGTGTTGTGCCATACATTCTCCAGTTGTAATCTAGTATGCATTGTGAAACAGCATGCAGAGAGGGGGTTGCAGCCCTCCCCCTCACAAAAAATGTAGATGCCCCAATATATAACAATTATAGGAAAGGAGGAAGAAAGAAGAAAAAAAGGGGAAAAGGAGTTCTTTACCACATCAGTTTCTTTGTCATTTCTATTTTATTCAATTTTATACTATTATTGTTAATATTTTTTGTTTGGGGGGGGGGGTGGATTACATTCTATTTTACTGATTCCAGGTCAGTCGATATGCTGTCAAGCCATTATTGCAGTACATCTTCAAGATGACACCAGACCAACAACAGACTAAACATACAATTACGTGTACACTACCCAAATGAACTAGACTGTTGATAATCAATTTATCGATTTTAGTGGAATAACCAGGCTATGCAGTTGTCATCAAACATCTGGAGAGTGTTTCACAAAGACTCAAATCAACTTTAAGTTAGACTTAACTATGGCAGGCCATTCATGCCACTGGTTGCTCTCACCATTGGTCTCTCAATTATGATCTTAAGATAACAAATTTTCCTTCTATAATGGACTATCAAAAATGGTAAATTCTGTAGATTTGTGACCACAATTTGTACATCCCTTGAGAGACCAATGCCAGGAGTGATTAGAGGAACTAGTGGCATGAAAGGCCTGCCATAGTTAAGTCCAACTTAAAGTCGATCTTAGTCTTTGTGAAACACCCCCCTGAACATCATCACAGCACATGTTGTTCAAATGTAATTCTTTTCTACTCACCAGTGACATCTGGCTTCTCAAACTTCACCCAGATGATCTTGTCATTCTCTAGAGGGGCTGATCCTGCGTAGGCATCATGGAAGAAGTCTACCACTGATGCCATGTAGGACTTATCGCTGTGGACAAAAAATCAACACAGAAACATTTTCAGAACAGATCTGCTATGGGCTTTTATCCCCTGCTATTTTACTATACAGTGCATGTATACCAAAAAAAGTAGTAGACTACAATTTCACTTTATCTGAATGATTCGTTTTCTTATGAATTATGGGTGAGGGTCTATTCCATGGAATGGCACTATTACACTAGACAATATCTTATGCTTGAGTGAGCACTGGCTATTTAAACAAAACTCATGAAAATTGGTTTGCGCAAAAATATTTCAGCGGCCTTGGATTGGATGCAAATCAGGCAATTATTGCATTGTCTCTGCTATCTATCAATAATTGATTCGAGAAATAATTTGATCTTTAAACATATACCAAGCTGTGCAAGTATGCATACCCCTAATCAGTAATGCCAAATGGCAAACCTGTATCCAGAAATTGATAAAGGCTTCCTCCCAAGAGGGGTCCAGTAAACATGGTCAATGTATCTGGGCAGCTCCTTTCTTGTATCCTAATAGCAAGATTCACTGAGTTTTCCCTGGCTCTTCAAAGAGAAGCTACACTACCTTCAACCAAATACACAACTGCCCCATTACCAGCAACACCTCAATCATTGCAGGTGATGTCTTTTCGGCACAGATCATCTGTATCAAATCAGTACCCATTTTTGTCTGGATAGTGTTGGATTGATTAAGTGCAGGGATAGGAAGCGATCCTAAACATTTAACATTAACCAGTACATGTTTTATTCAAATTTTGAATAGAAACAAGGTGTTGCAAGGTGAATTAGAAATGTATGAAACAACACAATTTTTTGACGAAAAGGTTTGTTTTCATTTAAAAAACATGGATGTGAAAGATATCGCTATGCATTACAATTTGCACGCTTTCCACATGCTCCAGACAGCAACACATCATGAACATGAGGTGGAGGAGATGTGACAAACAGAGGAAACAAAAGAAATGACTTGTTTGAGAAAATAGTCTAGACTCTCACTCTATACCTCTCTTGGATTTCTTTTGAAAGGAAACATATCATTCACAACTGAATATTGCATTTTTCCATTCTGTGTGAAGTTATCTACCGTAATGTCTCAGATCCTCATTACGGTAGATAACTTGCATCGAATTTCAACTTCACACAGGCGCGCGCCCGCCCGCAACCCACCATCGGTTTGCACTTGTATTGTGCAGCGGTTTGCCGTGAAACCTGTGAAAAAGTGAAGGCGCTAGTGTAGTTGTGTATCCATTTTTTTTAGCAGTTTAATATCCATTCTAAATAAGAGAATTTTAACCCAATTGTTTACTCATTTAACTCATAATCATATAGATTTTCCACCTGAATTTGGATCACATCCATCATTGTCCAACTTGGGAAGCCTACGTTTAGGGTTTCGATGTCGACGTCGTTGCTCAGTACCGTCTCTACACTGTAGTCCTGCACCTCAAACTGAAGCTATTAGTCCAAAATTATGCAAACTTCTCGTATGGTTTATGGTATCGTGGATGCTCCTAATACATATAATGTAAACCATTCGAGAAGTCTGCATATTTTTGGACTGATAGCTTCAGTTTGAGGTGCGGAGCTATAGCGTAGAGAAGGTACTGAGCGACGACGTCGACATCGAAGCCCTAAACGGAGGCTTCCCGATGTCGAATGTGATCCAAATTCAGGTGGAAATTGCGATAGACCCTAGATATGATTATGATTAAAATGAGTAAAAAATTGGGCTAAAACTCCTTTGCTAATAATGGATATTAAGCTGCTAAAAAATGGATACGGAACTACACTAGCGCCAAAGTGTATACTAATATCATAATTTTCCCGAAAAATACTCCAAAAATAACAAGAAAATTGACACGAAACAGATAATAACCATAACAACTTTTAACTCATGATCTTTATTTGGACATTTAATGAATATTTACTTCATTTTGGGTATAATAGCAGGGTATCTCCACGCCGGAGTTAGGGGTCAAATTTGGGATACGTTTCTGAACAGCGCCCAAATCACAAGAAATATTTTTAGGTCAACAAATAAATGACAGTGACTTGAATGAGTGATCATGCAAGTGGACAAATAACAAATTTGGGAGATGCAACATGCAGCCAAATAAAGTTAAGTTTATCATGACTCATTGACATTACATCAGCCATTAACAAGCCCCACCCCAAATAATATTGGTGGCCTTCTCATTCAAGCCAAGTGACTATGATAGTGATACCAAACAAGTTAAGAACTAAGGAAATCTGTTTTCTTTTGTTGACAAACCTAACGGGCTGGGGCCTCACTGTCTGGCCTCCGCGAGGGACTCGTCTTGCACCTTCCACGTACGACATTGTGTAAGATTCCGTGCCCAGCTAGCTGCAATCCCTGACCCTCGACTTGACTCCAGTGCAGTGCAGTGTTCCTAGCTCAGCTGTTTTCCGTTGTCTCCCGATCCCGAACCACAACACAGCGAGCGCGCCGAGAGCTCGTACCGTTGTCTGTCGTCAATTTTTGAGTGCACACGCCTTGTTTACAGCCACTTGAGGCTTCTAAACTGGGAAAGGCACTCTTTGCAATGTTTCTCATCGAACCATACTTCACCTTGTTTCGATATTCCAACAAAATCACAAAAATTCAGGGAAGAAATATGATCTTTAGAATGACGTTGTGAGATTGTTGTTATCGTCTGTATGTAAATATAATGATAAGCAAAAGTTCAACACTAGAGGGCGAGAATTTACTTGTTTTGACTTAGCTAGCATTCCTTGACCTTGCATTATTTACCAAAAAAAAGTTTGGTTCGTTTTAATCAATCCAAGATTATTTCAACATCTATTTCTACTGTTTCCTTTTGTGATCATAACTCCCTTGATTTGGAACGAATATACAAATAAAATCGAAATCCATAGTTAATGGCATTTTCAAAAAAATTATACAAAGATGAAAAGACATCTTAAAATCTGTTAGACCTAAACATATGCGACCCCGTTTTCTAATGACACAATTTGCTATTTTATTTATGTCTGTTCCATTTTGCTTTGTTGAAACCTTTCTTCAAAGATGTATTATAAAGTAGATATTTGGTACGACAAATAAAAATATCAAACAACGTCACAATCTTTTGTATTAATGTAATACTAATAATAATATTTAATTTGTATATAACACTTAATACAAATGTCTCTAAGCGCTTTACAAATATACTATTATTACCTCGGTCATTGGATTCAGTGCTTGCCCGCACACAATGTGTGCACAATCTTAGGTAGTCACAAATATATACTCCCATCATGTTTATCTAATTGCTTATTTATGTACCAACCAATTATTTGGTCCAGAGGGGACCCTACAACTTACAAGCTCTGCTTTTACCAGGATCTCCTCGTCTTTCTTTTAGTTCACTTTGTTTTTCGTCATTACCAAAACAATTCTGTTGCATTGTAAATGTGTAATGATATAATATTGCTCTAGCTATGTGACATTTGAAAGAAAGACAAATAAATATCTTATATCTTCTTATCTTCCTTTTCCGTTCATCCATATAACTGCATGGGGGATCAGTGAGGATGTTGATGATGCTTCGATGACTATGTTGAGATGATGATGATGATGATGATGATGATGATCACTCGATCATGATGATTCATGATAATAGATGGTTTTACTGATATGCTGGTGATGATGAGGATGATGATGAGGATGATGATGATGACGTTGAGGATGAGGATGATGTTGAGGATGAGGATGATGTTGATGATGATGATGATGATGATGCATGATGATGATGATGATGATGATGATGTTGATGATGATGATGATGATGACGTTGAGGATGAGGATGATGTTGAGGATGAGGATGATGTTGATGATGATGATGATGATGCACGATGATGATGATGATGATGATGATGATGATGATGATGATGATGCTGATGATGATGATGATGATGATGGTGGTGATGATGATGGTGACGATGATGGTGATGATGATGATGATGATGATGATGATCTTTCATGATGACTCATGATAATGATTCATTTTAGTGATGATGATGTTTAGAATGATGAAGATGTCGAGGATGGTGATGAATTATGATGATAATGATGAATATAGTGCTGATGATGATGTTGATGTTGAGGATGATAATGTTGAGGATGATATATGATGATGAAAATGATGATGATGATGATGATCACTCATGATGATGCATGATAATAGATGGGTAATGATTATGATAGTGATAATGATGCATATAGAATAATGAATATGTCGAGGATGAGGCTGGGATGATGATAATGTGCATAATACATAATCATGGTAATGATAGTGATAGTGAATTAGTGATAATGATAAAGAGGATGACGATGATCATGATAAGGATGAGCTAGGATCGAGATTTCGAGAGTGAATTGTTGGCCCTTATGGATAGGATATAGGCCTACTGCATATACATTGAATGGGACCACGCCCCCTTTACATGGCTACATGTATATGCTTATAATGAGCAAATGGAGAATTTTATAATTTATTTTCTCTATTAACAACTCCTAATATCACCTTGATTACCAATACTTTCAAACAGGGAGGAGGAGGCGGATGACCCGTCACACTCACACACTGAATAGAGAGAAACTCATATGCAAACAATAACAAACTCATGCAGAAATTACTCATCCTTGTGATGTGTAGGCTGTGACGCAATTTGTTTAGAAACACGCCATATCGGTTAGTCTTTTCTATGTCCTTCTAAAAGAGAATAACTTTTAATTGTCATTCGTTTATATATTTCAGCTCAAATAATTGAATTAATATACCATCACATTGTCTTATATATAATTAAATTTATTTCTAAATGAATATAAAAACAATTTCAAGGCTACTACACAGCTTATTTAAACATCAGTGCTTACTTACTATTTTCTTTAGCCTTGACTGAGACTAGACCTATACAACAATATTCTTTCGTGAAACAAAAAGCAAATCAGAGAAGCTCTCAGAATGTCGGGTAAAAATCCATTTTTCGATGAAGGAACAGCAGGTAGCGCGGGAGCTGGAAGTTCCTGGAATGATTGGGAAGATGTTGGAAAAGAATCGACCGACTATGATTCGAAAAATGATTATGGATTTGATTTCCAGAGCAAACAAATGGAAATTGATAGACGGAAACAGAACATGTTATCTAGCACACACAGGTCTATGGGATTGATGTATGAAGCGGAGCAGGTCGGCAATGAAACGGCAGCGGTAAGTACGGCAGTCGGTAGTCGTAGAATATATGACTCTACATGTATGTTCGGGGGGAAATCCAGTGTGCATGTTGTCTATGTTTCTGTGTAATAAAAAACCTGACAGTGTCATGTTGCGAACCGTCTTAAGAAAAGAAAAACCCTGCCAAGTCAAGTTCGCCAACAATCATGTGACAAAAAAATTCAAATTCATTATTCTGGCCTAAGTCTAGTACCATTGGAAAGAGCTCAGCACAAGCATTGCAATGATATAAATATCTTTGTTCTAGGTTAATTATTAAAAAAGTTATGAATATTTTAAGATTTAATTAACGAGCTAAATTTGGTATTGTTTTAACATTGGAAACGAAGAAAAAGGCGTGACCTTTTCGGGAAGTTCTGAACTAGAAGTGCCATACTTTTTTTATTACTCAAAGGATTTTAATGAAACTTTCTATAAGGAAAGCCTTACTAAAAAAGAACACTTTGCAACTGTTTTTACTTATTACAAAGGTACAACCGTTCATTAATTCTAAATTTAATTTCTGATATTGATTAAGCGGATTGATAAACAATACATTTTCAGTAACAAAAGAAAATTGTAAATTCACAAAACTTGAGCATTTTGTTTTGAAAAACATGTAGCATCTTATTCACTCACAATATTGTTATCTTTATGAGATTATTAAGTCTTCACAAACAGAATGCTTTAATTAATAATGATTTTGTTATTAATCTTATCACAACTTTGTATTATATTATTTATGTCATGTTATATTGTTTTGAGTACCAAATAAAATATAATTTGAAAAACAAAAAAATATTCTTCACAAATGAAGTCCACTGCAAGAGTATACTTTGAAATGTCATAGTCTTCTGCATCATCAATGTAGGTCTCATCCTCTTGCCAGTAACCAATACGGTAAGTACAGGTAAGTACCCCTGTTTCTCTTCAAATCCTTTTATTTAATTCTTCTAGGGAAGACGCTAAAATTATCGTTCAAGTAGTGGCGTAACTTGCCCACCCTTGCTGGCAATACCACTTTCCTTTTTTTAGTTGGCGGCATTGTAGCTAGCTTTCACCAATCTAATAAAAAAACAAATAAATCAGAACTGGCGTACTGATGTTGGGGGGGGGGGGGGGAGGTGAGTGCTTGGGGGAATAATAATGTTTAATAAAGTCCATTAAATATAAAACCCAAATAAAAAGACTAATTCTAAATATATTTTTATGTATGCCCTGAAGGCCACTTAAAAAAAAAAGAACTTTTGTAACCTTATTAAAACCATGAGCTTGAAAGGATTTTTTTTTTTGCCGTGAATCAGATATTTCATAACCTTATAAACTAAAAGACTATTTCAAAAGAAAAATGAATCCATAAAAACGGCAAAATGAGCCATTCAAAACCACAAAACATGAAGATTAAGCAAAACATGTCAACAATCACACAGTAGCTTGCGTGTGTAAACATTGGCATCGATCAATCACGTGACATCAAATTTGATCACCTGACATCTGGATCGCGTACGTATTTTTTATCAACAGAAAAAACAAACGTTAAAATCCTTTATCATCATTGTCTGTAATGCATAATTTTCACAAATCTTGTCAAATATCAATAATAGACATTCTTAAATTTCATTTTAGTATGTTTTTGGTGCCAAACGATAGTTTTAGAGGCAGTTATTTTAACTGCCAAAAATGTGAAATAAATTCTTCGCCAGTGCGAAATTCGGCCATTTTGAAAAATTTTGCCGTTGACGCCAATTTTTGCTAACCGTAAAAAATATTGTGCGGATCATCAGATTCACTTCAAATTCACCACAGATATAGACAAATATATAAATAATCATAGCATGCAAGTTTAAAAACCTAACATACATCTCTTCTGGAAATGAATCAATGACTTTGACAGCCAAAAACTTTGAAAGTTTTTTTTTTTCACTTCTCCGTATCGGATCGAAAAAATTTGAAGACGGTGATAAAGAGGAACATGTGAACTACGTTATCAGCGCCTGTGCATTATGGGTACTCCGAAAATACGATATATACAGGCGAAACGATGACTCGCCTCACAGAGCGGTCGGTCAATGCACGATTCGGCCCGGGGTGCACGGAGCTAAGCACAGAACGGTCAGATTGTCACGTACCTACAATCATCCCACTAAAATGCATGTTATTTTATAACAATTCAGTTGGATGTCCACAAACTTAGTCTTATCTAAGTTAGATGCTGTAGTAGTGTCGTAGCTAGTATTTGTCTCTGAACAGAACTATTCGTACAATGTCGGCATTAGGCTACGAAATGATGCCTAAGTTTAACCTTTCACAGAAAGTTACAGTTTTTCTGAGGCATTTGTATTAAATTTTGTTTCCTTCTTCATTTAAGTGGGGGTGTAGACTAGATCTACATGTATATAAGGTATTCATTTCTTCTTCGGAGGCTATAATCATCTGGTGTAAATATTCATAATTGAATGACACACGCCTTTAAGACTAAAACAACAACAACAACACAAGGTTTTCTGAGTATGAGTGTACAGAGTTAAGGCTGATAAAGAGAAAGGAAAAGTAACATACAGTGTAACTAAGTTGGACAAAAAAAATGCTATGTTTGGATGATATCCAAAATGAATAAGTGCCCACAAAGGTTGTTTACTTCAATGTGCTACAATTCATTTCCATTGACCATAACATGTTCTCTGCTGATTGTACTTCAGGAACTGTTACACCAAGGTGAGCAACTCCAGAGAGTAGACACCAAGCTGGACAAAATGGACAAAGACCTTGACATCTCCAAGAGACACATCACGTCCATGAAGTCCATCTTCGGGGGCATCGTCAATTACTTCAACAAGCCCAAACCCGACCAGCAGGTGCAGCCCGCCCCGCCCCGAGGCCCCAGCAAGCTCGCGACGCACATGGAGAGATCAGAGGCGGAGGAAGAGATGAGGAGGGCGAACACCGATCACCCCGCTCTGAAGCTCAGAGGGGTGGGGGCTTCAAATACCAATGCAGGAGGGTGGGGTCAGTCTTCTACGGCTGGGTTTGGAGCGGAGGATGATGGTGGGGTGGGGTCGACTAGTAATGTGTGGCAGTCGGCCGGTATGAAGGACTTTGACAATCAACTCAATTCCAATCTAGGTAAGCTATGGTGTAAAAGGAAAACAAATGAAAGATGTTGGGGGGGGGGTAAGGGTTACCTGAGTGAAGTCTGGCCCTCAACTCATGCAGGGGGCACATAGAATGAAAGAGAGCCTAACTATTTACACTTCCTTTCAATAGAATTTAAATGCATAATATTTATGGAATATAAAAGCCAAGATCAGTTTGGATTGGTGAAACTGCAATTTGTTATTTGCTCGCTGAAACTTGAGGTTTTTTAATTGATTTCCGGAAGTAGTTATGGGTACAAAAAGGTTGAAGGTCATCTCTTAAGCTAGGCATAGGGTATACAGTTTCTCCAATTGATAGTGTTCTCCTTTGGAATTGCCCCATTACTATTTGAGATTCATCAACTTGAATAGAAATGTTGCCATGAAGTGTAAACTCTGGAACAATTTTCTATTAGATATTCAATATTAAGAGAGCTAGTACCTGATGTTTTTTGTAGTTTATTTAGTCACCAAAACTTGCAAAGAAAAGTGAGTTTTTCATCATTTAGCCCCATTCTCAATGTTCCTATAATGTAGGTGTGCATGCATTCCTTTTAATATAAGTCGCGTCACTCGCGTGACTCGCTTCTCTAGCTGGAAATCTATTGTACATACAAATATCAATCAAATAATGGCTGAAATTACTCTCTTTTTGAAGTTCAGTTTCACATTTTCAGTATTAATACTGAATTACCGACAATGCTTTCATGTTTATTTTGTTCTTTCTACCGATGCAACTCTTTTCCCTTTAAATGTATTCCAGTTTAAAAATATAGTAAGATTGTTCTGAATTGAATCAAACTGAACAAAGAAAACATTTGCACCTCGTGAAATTCACACCGAAACAGTTCAGACAGACGAACTCTGGTCCCCAAAATTATAGAGATACATTTGACTTAAATCACAAGTAAGTTGCTTCCTGTTTAAATTGAAAATAAATGTAGTCCTCTCCTTCACCCGAGCCAAGAGATTGAAATCATACAGGAAGTTTGATGACCAAGTCCTTTCACTTTCCAAATGTACAGGTTCTTGCACCGACTGTAGTAGAATTTATAAGTACAGTGTATGGTGGATGCTATCAAAACCACTGGCTAATCCTTGAATTTTCCCTTTTTTAAATCATTTAAAGAGAAGTTTGAGTTCTGGAGAGAGGTGAAAATAATTTTTGAGCGTTACCAGTGTTATTATTATGCAAGTTCGGAAGAACATCAGAGAAAAAAAGTTTTCTAAAAAGCATGGCTCTTCAAATGCCTTCATATTCTTAATATGACAAGTGACAGCTTAAAAATGAGGCCTGATTTTGACGCCACATGTTTGTTTAGTCCCATATACATCTTTCTGTGTACAGTGCTTGTTACTTTACCAAGATTGGGCCAAATTTCTTACCATTTTAATGACTCCAGAAGACCAGAACCTTTTTCTGATTGATTACAAACCGCTTCTTTCACAATGCAATCTCATGACCAGAACTCAACTTTATCTTTAACAAGGATGTAGGAGATTTGTGACATAAAACAGATGATGCGTGTTTTCATCTATTTGTTATATGACAGATATCATCTCTCAATGAGCTTTTGTGTCCACCTATCATACCCCACCTCATATTCATGGTTTTGTAGGAAAGATGGACGCTAGTCTGCAGGCACAGACTCTAATTTGAAACTTTGCCACAATTCCTAAAGCCTTGAGCCAAACCTAGCCTGGCTCTGTCAGTCTCTGGCGTTGTCAAACTGAAGTACAGAGTTTATGGTGACCTATTAACCTTGCAGTCAACATAGTCTCACAATGAAGACCCTGCTCAGCACAATGATTGACAAGGCTGTGCCTGTATTGCAAACAAGGCTGATATCATATCGATAGATCTGGGCCCTGTTTCATCAAACTTGTTATCAATAACAAATGCTAAATTTCTATGACGAATTTACTCTCAGCCAATCAAATGCCACAATTTCAGTAGCTTATAACAGTTATTGTAACTTGTTATTGTTAACAAGATTTTATGAAACAGGGACCACTATTTAGGAAGCAACTTATAGCATGTATCACTTGTATAGTAGAGGTGTCGTGGTCGAGTGGATATGTCACAGGACTGTGGATCACAAGGTCCCTGGTTCAAGTCCTGCCGCGGCACTATTGTCCGTCGACAAGAGATTAATCTACATTTACCACACTCGCCCCAGGTGCGGTAAATTGGTACCTGGTAGGATTATTCCTTGAAATGCACTGTCCGCTGATAACGGCTGCCAGAGCTAAAGCTAGGGAAATAATTTCCAAAGCTGTTTGGAAGCGCAAAGAGACGTTATATAATGTGATATGCGCTATTCAAGAACCGAATATTATTTATTTTTAATATTATTGAAGTCATTTTTTTTTCTTCATCCCATCACATAGATGACATCACCTCCGGTATTGGTCGTCTGAAGGGTCTTGCTATGGGATTGAATGATGAACTGGACAAACAGAACGATGACATCGATAGGATAACGGGCAAGGTGGGGAGAGTGGACGTCAAGCTTGGTCAAACGGACAAGGAAGTCAAGAAGATACTCAGGAGATAATGATGGCTGGCCGTGAGAAACGCAAGCAGCTGTCTTTCCTTGGTTTGAACTTTGAACTTGATCCATATGAACAGATTATTAGTCATGTTTTTGTTATCATTGTTATTATTATTTTGCTCCATGCTCGTTACATTGATGATAGATCAGCATCTTGAATTTTTTGATACATGACTTCTATGAAAATTTCATTGGATATGTTTCAAGGTAAATTTGTGGTTTGAACTTGATCCATATGAACAGATAAATATTAATATTTGTATTATTGTTATTATTGTTTTGCTCCATGCACATATCATTGATGATAGATCAGCATCTCAAATTTTTTGATACATGACATCCATGAACATTTCATTGGATATGTTTCAAGGTAAATTTGTGGTTTGAACTTGATCCATATGAACAGATAAATACATGTATTAATATTTGTATTATTGTTATTATTATTTTGCTCCATGCACATATCATTGATGATAGATCAGCATCTTGAATTTTTTGATACGTGACTTTCATGAACATTTCATTTTTATATGTTTCAAGGTACATTTGTGGTTCAAACTTGATCCATATGAACAGATAAATATTAATATTTGTATCATTGTTATTATTATTTTGCTCCATGCACATATCATTGATGATAGATCAGCATCTTGAATTTTTTGATACGTGACTTTTATGAACATTTCATTTGATATGTTGCAAGGTAAATTTGTGGTTTGAACTTTATCCATATGAACAGATAAATATTAATATTTTTGTTATTATTATTTTGCTCCATGCTCATATCATTGATGGTAGATCAGCATCTTGATTTTTTGTATACATGACTTCTATTCCATTTTGTTTATGTGTTTCAAGGTACATTTGTTCAGGTTGAGTCATTTTGTCTATTTGGAGTCAGAAGGGTGTTAACTTGTATATATTATATGTACTTTAAAGCCACACTGCACAACTTATAGCTACTTGCGCCCTCTATAGAGCAAACTATGCCTAATCGGTGACCATTGGTCCCCCATGATCCCTTTTTCTTATGTCAATTGAGAGCTGATTTGATGAGATAACCACTTGTCAGTGACCATGCAGGGAGGTCTAATCCCTCCTGGCCAAACTAGTGCAGTGGGGCTTTAACACGGTCTTTAAATAAAGCTCTTCTTGCTCCGAACAGATGATTCCTTCTATTCTATGTGGGTTAGTGAAGCATTTAATAAGCAATAGCATAAGTAAATTTGTCAGCTCTTGATGATCGCACTTGAAAGATGTTCATTTCTGTAAATACAATAATGCAGGATCGTCAAATCGTCAAATCATTAAAAATTGTTATGTTTTTCCCATTTCAGTAGTCGCGGGCCTAAACCTCCTCATGGTCCTCCTTTTCATAGCGCTTTTGCAAGCACAAGTATTTGTAATATATGCACTGACACTGGGCATTTGTGTCCAGACACTTCATTTTGAAGAACAGCAATCTCTGAACCATATCTCATGAAACATTTGTTGTTGTTTGTTTTTTTTTGTCAATGCCAAGTCTGGAGGATATAGTATCTTTAACAAATAATAATAATAATGAAATAAAAACCTGCAGGTCTGAACTAAGCATTGCCCTTACAGCGCCTAAAAGTACTCTCATAAGTGATGTAAAATACTTCCATTCAAAAAATATATTATAGATCTGCAAACTGCCAACAAGAATAGTAATTCAACAATTTTGCCATGTTGAAATCATGGACAAAATGTATTCTTGGGGTTTATGGTCACATTTCTTATCCATGAAGGTGCTTAGTAAAGAAACTTTTTAGCAGGGTTCTCAATAAAATCAATGCGCCATGGATATTTGTCAAATCTGTGATTGTAGATTAATTGGAAATGGAATTGCTAATTAGAATTGTGATTCCTTTTGTTTAAAAGAAATGAAATCACCAAACTTGCTTTAAACTTGTTTTGACTTGGGATTGTGTAGGGCGACTATATTTTAGAATATAAATCATGTAGCTAAAATAGAAAGTCTGCCGCTGTGACTGTGATTTACTCTTTATCTGTTAATGATTTCCTTGTACTCTCATTCAAACACCTTAAAGGTGTACCAATCACAAAACTAAATATTTGTGTATGTATGTTAGGGATTCCATGTCCCTACATTATGTCCATGTATACTAAATTTTGAACTAAAGTTTTAATTCTATAAAGAAGAATACTCCTTAATCCTAACTGTACCTTAATATTTTTGTTTTTTTGTTTTTGTTTAGGGGTTTGTGCCTTTATTTTGTTTTGGTATTAGTTTGTTCCTTTGTATCTCCTGTTTTGTAATCATCTAATTATTCTGAGATGCAGCGAACCACTTGAGTTTCCCACTAGAAAGCTCTCAGTGAGAGTCTGCTTTTTTAGCGCATTTGGTATGTATATTTCAGGGAAAGTACCGGTATGTGACGTATTAATGTTATACAACTCATGACACAGGATTAAATATATTCTTGTTTCAGTACTGTGATTTGCAGTTAAATACATGTATGTTGAGCTGCAGCTTTCAAAAAATAAAATCTTGGGTAATGTAGATATCTTCATGTATATAACCAGGTTTGTGCTAAAATTAGCAATGAAATGTGACTGCATTTCTTTGATAGGATAATATTGTGGCCTGTTTTAGTAGTGAATACTTCCAAATTCTTCTGTATGAAATTATGGTAAGCATGATTAGAAATGTCTCCACAATGCCACGTGCTTGTCCTAAGTTGCCCTATTGACGTAGGATACACTGTACTCTAACACAATCACAAAGACTTTCAAAAATCAACTTCAGGGCCCCATTTCACAAAACTTGTCATCAGTGACAAGATGGCAGTTTTTGTTATAAGCTAGTGAAATCCTTGCTTCTGATTGGTTATCAGCAGATTTGTTACTGAATTTTTTTCACATTGAAAAAAGGCTTTGTGAAACATTGATTTTTGGGGGTTAGCTTTGTCCATCTCCTGTGCAGTTTTTGGACACTAAGAGCGTGTATTATGTAAGACAAACATAATATGTATGGAATGTACAAGAATAGAGTTTTGAAATTGCCCTTGTTTTGATTTCTCGAAAGTCTTTGCTATCATGGGATATAGAGTACCTTCGTTCTTCAGTAGTATAGCGCATTTGCCCTATCTTATATTCCATTTGTGAGGAAAAGAGCACCTGTTCAATCAATTGTACAAAGAGTATTTCTTTTGCTTGTATACTATTGTACAGGGGGAAGTTCTATTTTTTCCCTGAAGACGATTATTTGATAACATATTTAAATAAAGCCAAAATTTATATTTGATACTCTTTATTATTGAAACCTTTATGTTTTGTCTTTTAATTAAGGAAGGTATTGTGATTTTTCTTTTTGTATTTGTAAAGTAAATATAGTTATACAGGTGGTAGTTATTCAATTAGTATTTAACTTTTATATCCATACGTGAAGTTTATTTTGAACTGTATGCCATTGTTGAGACTTGAGAATGTATATTAAAATTGTTTATCCCTGCAATAAACATTCCATGTAATCAGAAAAAAGTTGAAGAATTACTTCTTTGTTAATTCAAGGTTATTATTTGTCTTTCCATAGAAAAAAGGAATTGTGGATATCAGATAAACAAACCTTTCAAACTTTACAGGGATGTTAATAAGTTTTGTTTTTATAACAACTTTTATATTTTGTCAATGATCATATTGCACTTTATGAAATGACGTGCAAGGAAAGAGGAGGAGAAGGTTGCGCGACACGTGCTCTTGCTACAATGGCTCCGTGGACAATATCTGTTTTTATTATAATTCATATATTTTTATTCAGTTCACACCGACTTTCTGAAAAACAGCCATTTAGGCTGAGAGAGTTACCTTTTAAAAATAAATAAATAAAATGAAATCCAAAAGTACTTACTGCATCCCTGGACTGAACACCATACCTAACCCTAGTCCGAGCCTAAAACCCAGTGGTAGTGATAACCCTAACTCTGTATATTTGACGAAATAAAGTCTGGGGCAATTGTTGCTGGAGCATATGTCTGAACACCAGAAAAAGAGGATCTATGAACAGACGACGTAAAGTGGCTAAACTTTGAAAAAGAAAGATATCCTCCTTACAAGTTGTAGTGTTGTTGAGACTGTAATTCGGTCTTTGTTTCATTAAAACAAATTATGTTATTGCATAGACTTATTATACAAATAACTAGATTAAATAACAAGATATACTGATGAACTGTTTAAAAAAATCATGGTTTGAATAATTATGAACAGAGAAAATATGCCACTTCCTTTGAGACGGAATTATCTTTTTCATGCAGCCCTACCAACAGATATTTGTGGTCTAGCGCCATCATGGTCATCTTTCGGCCAGTGCATGTATATCTGTGACAGAGAGAACATTAGACATTCATTGCGATTCTACCTCATAGGCACGGTTTCATCCCCACCCCTATGATTTTAAAGGTATCTGTCTGCCCATGATTAAGACATCATCCTATAATCAAATAAGTATTGTTTACATCAAAAATTTATTTAGAATATCACTTATCACAAACCATTAACATAACTTACTTTTAAAAGTAAATGATAACAAGCCATGCAGCAATTACAATTTCCAACTTCTATTCATCATAGGCTAATTTTGATGTGTTGAAACAAATTAATTCGAACTACAATTCCGTTTTAGTCATGGAGATATTGGGTTCCGAATAAAAAAAAAATTCTAAAGCTAAAAGAAATAAAAAATAAAGAAGCACAAAACAAAATGTAAAATAATGTTTCACATTTTTCATACTTCATTCATGAATATCTACTATAATGTGTTTGTTATCTAATTTGCCTGAACAAGTACTTTCAAGTTTCCCCAAATTTAACGAGAGGCCATAAACAAACGGGGGGGGGGGGGGGGGTTACAATTACTTTTTCAAAATGTATTTTAACAATAATTGATATATATCGCGGGATACGAACATTTACTGAAGACTCTGACTTGTATACCCAGTCGCCCGAGTATGAGGTGACAATTGCTGCCTGATCTATTAAATCTGTACGACCATTGCAATAGTGGTTGTGCTGTTGACATTCCTTGTAATATGTGCCATGAAACAAATTTCAAAAAAGTTGCTTCCTCTCTATTATTCAGTTAGAGGGAATGTCCATTTATGCAACAAAGTTAACATTGTTTGACGTTTCAATTTGAAATTCCATCTCCGTCTTCTTTTACGTTCAATGATGAAACACACACACACAAAATAAAAAGGCTAACTATTTTAGTTAGCATATCCGATATACATAATATATTTGAAATATATTTGTATTTGTAAATATATGTAGCAATGTAAAATGAAGCAGTGGACGGCAAAGGGAGTGTTCCGTTTGCAATGTGTGTTTCATGCTTGAAAAGCTTACATGGTTTATATCGGCTTAACTAATTCTAATGTCAAATTGTAGTAAATGATATCTTGGGTACCTGCAAGTGGTGAAATATGATATCACTGTGACTTTCACACATAAGTCTCTTCTGTTGATTTCTCCCCATATTTAACCTACATAAAAATCATGGCTTCGCTGTATTCTGAGTTTCTATCTGACCTCCTTTATGAAAAACCAAGAACTGTTTCTAGGCAACTGGGAGTCAATGTTGCTAGACAGTGATCGATACACGAGCCTAAAGGCTTTTATCTCTCATTTTTCTTTAACCTTATTATGTTTACATTTCTTTTCCCAGTAAGTCCCGGAAAAGAGTGAACATTGGTTACCAGGGCATAGCCATGACAACGCATACGTCATCCATGATGCCACCTAGTTCTTCGTTACACCATCGTATCCCCCCGGATACCGACCCGGAACTACCTTAAGATAAAAGGCGGAAGTGCTTCCGGGCACGCTCTCGCTTTAAAACGTTTAGCGCTCAATCAACACTGATTCAGGTGGAATGTACATTTTAAAGCGATTCGATGGAGAGAAAGAAAACCGTTGGCTTCAAAACTGAATTCATTCCTTTCCCATGACACATATTCAGTAGAGTAGCCACAGTTAGGCGATAATTATGAGGGCGTCTAATGGGGGGGGGGGGGAATAGGGATTGCATGAGCGGGGGTGGAGACCGACCCCTACCCAAGTGCCCCTTCAACTTCTAGGAAGTTGACTCGATCATTACGATGTACAAGTATAGATTATTTATGGGGGTATAAAATAATGCTTATATTCATCATCCTACAATGTCTAATACTTTATCATCTCCAGTGACAAATTCATATTTGTATACAAAATATTTTGATAAAGCGTGTAATGAATAAAAACGCAAACACATTTTCGATCAGCATGTTATGTTTTATTCGTTACGTTGATGTATTTGATACATATCTTCTTTTTTTCTCAATGGTATCATTCAAAGCGTATTTGTTGTTTTGTTTTGTTTCGTGTTCAAACATCTATCAGAATGTTGCGGATATGAAACACGTCCTTCAGAAATTGTAACGGCAATGATTTGTATATTCATATTCAAGTTCGTAGTACAGTGAATTAACTGCTGATAAGCCATGACGCCTGTTATTTTGTTCATATCGTTATCATTATATTCCTTTTAATACTTCATATGTTTCTTGACATTTTTGTGAGTTTTTCTTGTCTTTTCCTTTTTTGGGGTTATATCTCCGACGTAAATGTTCTGGATAAAAATAAAGAGGCAAGGGAAATTGTTTGGATACTCGCTTATGTCAAGGGAAAAAATAATAACTTGTGCGAAAACGGCGCCACTGTAGGTCACACGATCCCTTGAATTGGCCAATTAAAATGCTTCAAAATGCTTTTATATCCCTTTGCATGGCGTCCAAACGTCTCCAGCTTATTAGCTTGCTTCCAACCAATCATAGAAGCCGTCGTGCGGGCGTAGCCAGCTGGGGGCGCAGGTTTGATCGTCGGTAACTTCTCAGACTTCGCCTTATGGACGACATCAATTTCAGTGACGTTGACGATAGTCTCAATCGTCGTCGAGTTCGGTGACCGCCGCTCCTTCCACGATGATCCGTTGATTATATTCGGGAGGTTGCTGTACGCTGACGCGTGTTTGAGTTTCGCGCCAGAATGAGACGGTGATACTGATTGGTCTGACGGGTGGAATTGGCGGGAAATGCTTTCGTCGGGTCCCACTGAACTCTCTCGTTCTCTGTCTCGTTCACAGTCGTCGTAGAAGTATTTGTCTTCGGGATCGGGTGAGACTTGTTCTCCTCTGAGACGTTTGTGCATTCGATTATACTCGTTTGTAATGAATCCCCATCTTTCAGGCCAATTCCGCCATGCCCGGTTTTCATGGCGCACGTGGTCCTTCCTGAAAAAAAAAATATATATAACAGCGAAGGCTCATTTAATATATTACCTCTTTTACATTATTATATATGCAACAAGTTATGAGCCAACATATTGTACATCGTTCGATAGGTAATACAATTATGGGGTAGAGAAATTGCCCGTGATAAGATAATTTCGAAACATGTGTGGTGTGATAGCTGGTTAGACCTATTATGCTGATGTCCATTTGTTCCATGAAACTTCATACATCAAGCACCTATAGCACATTCTTTCGTGACCGAAGCCCCAACTGTCCCAACTATCTACTATTGCATCATGAGCTACCAGATACATTATGCCTTTCCATCTGTGGCGAAGAATCCATACACCCCACATCCGCCCCTTCCATTAAACAAACTATGGATACGCCACTAGATTAAGTAACCATAGTTACTTCTAAATGACACAAATGGCATGAATGATTTATTTATTTATTTATTTATCTATTTATTTCTGATCTTTGTCAGGGTAGCCCATTCACCAATAAATAGTGGTCTTCGACATATTTACATCAAAAAGCATAACGTTTATACAGAACAGTTAAAATAAAATTCCATAGTACATTTAGAAAGATATGACACAGCAATAATAGCCGTGCCAAAAATAATACTCGTTTGCAAAATAAACATATCTCATTAACCCCAATGCCAAAAGGAAATAAGTTGCAATTATGTGAATAAATCATGTTAATTTACAGAACATGCACGTAGTGTATATTCGGCCGAGCCAATTACAACTTTGTTTAAACACTCTCTTAAATGCATTGACAGAGGAAGCCGTTCTCATCAAATTATCTAGCTTATTCCATGATGAATATTACAAGTTCTAATTTGTATACTCACCATCTTTCTGCGATGTGAACATAATTGGGATTTTTCTTAAGATTGACTGCCTGCATCATTAAAATAATTATTTTAAACTCTGATCCTAAGTTTTCGATATTGCAATATTGGTTATGTTAGTTGAACCCATGTACATGCAAGTCTTTGTTGCAAAATGTTTAGTATTTTGTGGTTTATGTATTTTTTTGAAATCTTCAAGCAAAGCGTCGTTACGGGCGCGTTACACAGGAAGTGATGACGTCATATACGTCAACGTGACATTAGTTGCGCGGTGAGAAAAAATAAACACGTTGTGACGTCACATGTTGTTTACAAAACATTGCGCTAAGTCGTTGTTACGTCACTGACATATGTTTGTGACGCAACAAATGATCCACACTACGTAACAAAGGATTTAGTACATGCATTGCTGTGGCCAAAATCTCCGTGATTATTCACACTATAATACACAATCATTTTGTTTTAATTGTTGCTCATTATTGAACTGCTTTAATTCCATTCAAAAATGCAAGCTTTTCTGTTTAACTTGATTTTATTGATTCTTAACTGAATTATGGTTTTAAAATGTAGTTGGACTGTCCCCAGTCCCCACCCCCTCCCTCGCCATCACATCGCGTTCAAATGGCAAATTGTATTTATTGAGTAATTTGTTTATTGACAAATATTTTGATCAGGATATGCAAGAATCATATGTTTAACAAAATTCTGTTTTACCCTTTGGTTATGATGAATAAAATACTTATTAATTATAATTACCAAAAGCACATTACCGAAAATGAACAAATTGTTAAAGATACAGGGAATTTGACATTTTCATCAAAGTGGCGGCTTTAAAATACACCCACATCAAATTGTTTTTTATTTGAATTGTTTCTGCTTTATCTACCCCATTTCGTCCTTTTTATCTTACTTTTACGAGATTTGTCTATGATAACTTGACCCAATATGTTAGTCTATCCTATTAAACCTTTTGAGCTAGATCTACAACATAATCGAGGCTGCATTTTGTTGAATGATCATAATTTCTTTCAATTATCATTTTTTCCAAAAATATAAGAAAAAAGGCTTTAGCTGCACAAACAAAGTTCTATAAAATAAAACAAAGATCCAATACAGGTCTGAACGGAAAGTTGAAAAGTCGAGCATAAATGAATTATGTATGAGGGGATGACGTCACATCAACAACAAATATGGCTGTAGCCTAGTCGTGTGAGCCAAGGAAAACACCCATTCGTAAATTTGGATGCTGGTACTTTTGCTTCTTTCATGGTTATTTACTTGTTCAGTGTACCCAAGTTTTCAGCTTCCTGTTACAGCTTTTGAGAGTAAACCATCTAGTAAGTAAGTAGCTCACAAAGTGTACGTTTTTGTTTATCTTGTCAACTAGAGATATTAGTACGGTAAATGTGCCGCTGCTCGTAGAGACCAGAGTATAGAGTAGGGGGCAGAGATTGTATACCAACGCAACGTAGCGGCATGGACTACCGGCGACAGTGTAGCGAGCCGTAGCGTAGCGCTCGTTACGTTTAGTTGCTGTTATTTGAGTTTCGAATGCGAGAGGGGAGAGAGCGAGATAGCACAGTATTAGTAATTTGTGTATGTTCATAGCTGAAAGTTTTACTCATGTGAGGCATGAGCTTTATTGGTGTGTTGTAATTATATTGTGTTTAAATGAAATGTTGTATTACCATTGTATTTCTTCCCAATTAGTGAGTGCCATCATTTTAAAATGCTAAGATATTTACTGTATTATATATATTAGACCGAAAGCTTCAGTCTCTATAATCGTCGGTTGTTCCACTGAGACTATATATATATATGCAAGGGGCCGTTCTTAACCAATGTAAATAAGAATAACTTCTTGAATGTATACCATGGAACCATGTTTCATATAGAAATAACATGTGTGTCTGAAAACTATGACAGTTTCAAGAACTGGCCCAGCTATGAGTCTATAGGTCTACTCATGTGTGTCTGGACAGATTGTTTATCCAGACATCGGATTTCAAATTTAGAGAAGTTCAGATGCATCAATACAAATTTTTAAAAGTATTACCACATATTGGAAAACACTATATCAATTACATCTAATTTGCACATTTTAAAATTTGATTCAAAGGTTAAAGTGACATCTTTCATTTTTTGAGCATACACGAGCCCTCCAAACTCCAAAGAAATTTCTGAACACATTTGTAACTTATCTTCCTCCTTCATGATTTTTTTTTATATCACTACCAATATTTCCTTGTAAATTTTTTATTTCAGAAGGAAACGTTGATATCAAAGTCATGTAATAATATTACCAGTATTACAGTCACATCAAGGAGTTACTATAGAAACAATTTGGCCAGAGTGTCGATCTCCAGATGTAATTCTTAATTTCTTATATTTTGTATAATAAATAAACCAATATATGGCAGTAATAAAATATGTAATATTTGAAGGTATGAACTAGTACTGTGGATTTTTTTAGCTTCCAAAATAGTTAGCTTACTATGAGTATGAAGTACCATACAGTGTAGAAGGTTTTTAACCTTTAAGTTCTAAGATTATTCTCAAATATCACTACCACTATTCCTGTAATATTAGTACCTGCAGATATGAATTGTGCAAAACTTATAATGAAAATAATGAAAATTCAGGTGTATATGATATAACCGTGTAATGAACTAAGAAATGTCAAATAAAGCAAATCAAACTGGTCAGTAGTCATCATGACCACAAGAACATATTGTATGTGACCAAAAACCATGCACAAACCAGCATCCTGTCTCCACACATTATTTTCAGTACCAGTATATGGTATTTGCAGATTCTAAAGATGATAATGCAGCTCTAAATTATACATGTACCGTACATGTTTGTACTTGTAATTGATTAGAATCGGATGTTCCTTATCCACATAAATTTGAGAGAAGCCTGTGACCCCATGAAGCATTGAAACACACACTGACTCTGCTATTCTTATTATCATTCATAATTGCTCCATGTATATTTTTGTTATTCTTGGTATTAAATGTAAGGGATGGTCTTGACAGGAAATGACCAAATACCTAAATACTTGTCCATCCATTGTCTGTAATTGTAAGCCCATGCGTGAATACAATTGTAAGGGATTGGACAGCAAATGACCAACTACCCACCGGTAATACTTGTAATGCATTGTCAGTAATTGTATATCCATGCATGAATATACACATACCCTCTATCATAAACTCTCTACCTGATTTCTATGTAACGAGGAAGTATATAGGCTAACATGTACATGGTGTAAAATCATAAACTTTTATTGCTGTATGAAGATTTGCTCATAAAATGTGACCCAACCCACAATTAGTAAAAGCTTGACATCTAATGTGTCACTGGATTTTATGACAGTAGAAGTTAGTGCTGTAACATCACGGATATCTCCAATTCCGTTTAACCGCCAGTCAAAACCGGACGGTTTTCGGTTAAACGATTTAATTAAAAAAAAAAAAAAAAAAAAAAAAAAAAAAAAAAAAAAAAAAAAAAATCGTTTTTTTTTTAAATTTTAAATCCAGCAAGCCAGGTCCGTGTGAAAAAGCGGGAAGGACTTTCATTTAACTGCGAGGTGCATTTGAAGGGGCCGATTTGTGCTTGTTAACTTGTCACAAATAATAGTAACAATGTTGTTTTTAGAAGAATGTGTAAGATCATTAATGTAAATCCCAAAAAAATAGAGGACCTATAGGATAGAACCTTGTGGTACGCCGTGTGTAAAAGTTGGATGAATTATTATTATAAACTTCATATTGAGATCTATTACAAAGATTACTTTCAAACCTAGATGACAGACAAGTGTTGTTCTAGTTTCTGAGTGGTGAGTTAACACACAGATTACTGAGCTGGGAGACATTGCCAGGCATAGTGCCAGGTGGAGGGGCATAAATCGAAACTTAAAAAAAAAAAAAAAAAAAAAAAAAAAAAAAAATTATAAAAAAAAAAAAAAAAAAAAAAAAAAAAACGGGAAAACGAAACCGTCCAATTGAAAACGGAATCCGCCATGGACGGTCGGATACCGGACGGTTAAACGTTTGGTTACAGCACTAGTAGAAGTTGATATCTGCGTCGTCGGAAGGCCATTCATGATTTTATTGGGCAGGAGTGGGAAGTGATATGAAGATAAGGAAATGAATTATGATCCTATTTATTTTATTGTCTTGCTACAGTTATTACTGTAAAACCTCAAACTTTTGCTTTCGTTTATTGTTCATGAATTTCAGAGTGTTCGCATGTGTGTATTGTACATTGGGGGGGGGGGGAGTTACTGTAAAACCATGTATTTTCACTTGCATGAAACGTTCAATTCAAGATATTGTTATATCTTGAGTATAAACTCTTTCATGTATGATGTAAAAAAAAATTATAAAAAAAATATATATATCTGTAATAAACATTGAATTTAATTGATTTGAATCAAGATATCAGATTCATGAAAGTTTCATACTGCAAAATATGAATTAGCCTTGACTAGCTCCCAGCTATTTGTCTGAGTTTCCTTTTCCAAAAATGTATTGATTTGATATATTTGTATACCCAATGGATTTGATAGTAATTCATTAAATTAGAAGATCAATGATAAAATCAAGTCAATGATAAAATTAATGAATTGATGATCAGCCAATCAACATCTCATCACCCAATCCAACCAATCAATCAATTATTGTCATAATTATGTTTGATTGAATGCAGTAGGCCGCCAGCTTGTCATTGGTGATGATTATGCTTCACACATTTAGCTCAATGTCAAACTAAACTGCATACCCTGTAGTCTCTTCTGTAGTATAGCTGACAGTGACGTTCAATGTACGTGTCTTTTTTCCTTTAAAAAAAAACTATGTTGAAGTTGTATTACAATTTTGTTAATTAAATATTGAACATACACGCTTCCTGGCCTTTCAGACCAAATATTTGCAGAGGAATTGACACATTTCGGCTCTTGTTATCTTGAGGAAGAAACAAAATTCTGTCATAAACTTTGGGGCAAGTAAAATATGTTTATCTACGTGTAGGAGCATTCTGTGTAAACATACGTAAATATGACGTACATGTAGTTGGACAAATTTTATTTGCTTTGGTTTTCTAGTGACTATCACACGTAGCATCTAACTGAGTTTTATGATCAAGACGAATGCTACACATATGTTGCCTAGATGTGACTTGTACAGTATCTCAGTGCATTGTGCTCTTTATTCCATCACCAGCTATCTTGTCTGTCCGCAATCTGGGTGTATCGCAAAGCTCCCTGTTCGGGACCTGTTGCTTCTGCCGTGTACGCTTCCAATTATGTACAGATCCCTAGGTACCCTGCCTGTCCCATGGATGCATTATGACTAAAAACCAAATTTACTCCGACTGTAATGCGCTACATTTTCTGCCCGTGTGCGTGATGATCATGTCCATGCTGTGAGGCTCGGGTGCTCACGGCGACGTGCATTTCATCAAAGCACGTGTAATTGTTTGTGCCAGCAATGTATTCGTCGTCGTCGGCCGTAAGGCGTCGGTCATAATGTAAATTGAGAAGTCCACCATTTGAGAGTCTGTTTTGTGTTGTGGCAGGCTGGTGGCTTGGGCATCGTATTAGTGGGTTGCTGTGTGGTGCTACTGCCTTGCTTCTCCCCCCCCCCCCCTCTCTCTCTCTCTCTCTCTCTCTCTCACTGCTGAGCCACTAAATGCCAGAGTTCATGGCACATGCAGGAGACGATGATGATGATGATGAAGATGAGAGAGAGAGAGGGGGGGGGGGGGAGAGAGAGGGGGTGAGAGAGAGGGAGGGAGGGAGAGAGAGAGAGAGATAGAGAAAAAGGGGGAGTAGAGGGGGAGAGCGAGAGGAAGGGAGAGCGAGGGGAGAGAAGGGGGGGGGGGGGGTGATCAGACAGGGGTACACAGAGGTGAGGTATAGAAAGGGAAAAATGGGGTTGAGTGTTGAGAGTGAGGGAAAGACTAAAGGGAAAATGCAGAGAGAGTAAATAATAATAATGATAAACATAATAATAATCTTTTACAGTCCACTCCAAATTTTATTAAATTAAACCGAAAATGGAAATTCTTTTTGCCCAATTAATCGTGAGCCCGGCAGCCACTGAGCAGCGCCATATCGACGTTGCTTTATCCCTTATTGTTGAACGCCAAACAGGGAAGCAGCAACTCCCGTCTTTTAACGATAGATATAAATAGAACTAGACATATAATACTTGTTTGGAACAAGTATAGGTGGGCTGGTCAACTAAAATTTGACACAAAATAGAGCAAAAATAAGCGAGATACTGCTAAAAAATAATGTCATATAGAAAAATGATGTGAAAGAAATTCACCTTCCTTTGGCATAACACACAACTTAAGAAATTTCTGATATGTGCCCTTTTATCGTAATTCTCACTATGATGACGTGATCAAAATGAAAAATGGTGGATACTGAGCTTGTAGAGAATTGTCTTAGCTACATCATATCGAAATTTGGAAGAAAATCGATCAATATTTACAGAGATACAATCAATTTTACATAAATATGCTGACTTCATAATATGCAAATTCGTATTTTGAGTTCAAAGGCCATTATGAAGATGTCAGAATTTTTTTAGTAGCCAAATGAGACATTAAATCGTATTTCCGACTCATTCTCTATCAAAATATGAAAAAATTGGGGTCCAGTTCCATCCCAACGAGCTATAATGGAATTAGTATAGGCATGTTTTTGCCCATATATGCTATGTATTACAAGAGCTCGCGCGCACGGACATTTTTCTTGAATGGACGCTCATCTTGTTCTTAAAGGTTATAAAGAGATAAACATGGTACCAAATTGTTTGAAAAAATATGAGAAATATCATGAAAGTAAAAAAAATGGCGATTCTATGTTGTGTAATGGTGTTACGCACGAAAACGGGCGCGCATGCGCATGTGCACGATTTTTTATAAAATGCTTGAAATGGCCTAAAACGTATGCAAAATAAATTTTAGACGATTTTGAGCATTTTTAAATTTTGCGCGCGCACTGACGCGCGGACGTACGCGCATGTGCGCGTTTATTGACCTGATATTGACCTTGATCATGATAAATATGAATGAGAAATAACTTTCGGTTATGAAGATATGATCATGAGTTGATTTTCACAAAATGGCGCCTAGATGACGTCATCAGTCAAGGTCAAGATTGAAAACGTTATTTTTTATTTCTCTATATGCCTATACATATGTGTGCCAAATTTCAAAGCATTTGATTGAACCATTTCAAAGTGATCTTGCTCACAAAAAAGTGGTTCGAAATAAGAAAAATAAAGAATAAATAAATAATAAAGGCAATTTTAACAAAATTATAAGGTGGTCTGTATTAGATACAGCCCACCTAAATATATAGAGAGAGTGGTAGATAGAGAGTCCATGTAGCACAGGATGGAGAGAGAGAGAGAGAGAGAGAGAGAGAGAGAGAGGAAAGGAGAAGAGAGAGAGGAAAGGAGAAGAGAGAGAGAGAGAGAGAGAGAGGGGGAGAGAGAGAGATCGAGATCGAGAGATTATCATATTTCATACTGGTATATAGGCTTGTCTGTGAGGTCTTTATCTTACTGAGTGCCATGCTCATTACATGAAGGCTACAACCTTATGTAGAGTGTTATCAGCTGTAGATGTCAAACTGTTGTCAGATCAAATAAATTTTGTTATATCACAAATTTTACAAATACTTGAAAAGAAATTGTGAATAATTGAAAATAATCGTTTATAATGGAATATCGGTCAAATTAGTGAAAACAGAAGTTGAAGATTTCATTTAATGTAAAGAAATGAAATGAGAGTTGGTTTAGAAGGATAGACTAAGAAACAAAAAATAAAGAGGGATTATTACTATCAGGATGGTTGACTTTTTGTTGTACGTACTGAGCGAGGCGCAAAGATTTGCCGGCAATTCGCTCGAAGTAGTGGAAGATATCGTTGACGAAGCTGTTCATGATGGAAGATAGAGTAAACTTAGGGAAGATATAGATGTAATGGGAAAAACTTAAAGCATTGTTCAGTAAGAATAATAGATAACTTGTGAAAGGAGGCTAGGAGAGAAGGAGGGAGGGAGAGAGAGAAAGAGAGAGAGAGAGAGAGAGAAAGAGAGGGAGAAAGAAAAGGGGGTAGGCAACAGATCAGAAGACTATTTCTAGACCATAGAAAGAAAAATTGGGGAAATATATATATTGAACAAACATTAAATTGAATCTACCTTGAAAGCGGAAAAGTTAAAGCGAAAGCAAAGTAGGGCAGCACCATAGCCAGATATGAGATTTACGAGCCAATATGAAGTTTGAATTTCATTTATTACGTTCCGTCTCGAAATCCAGGGCTTGTTCACAAGCCATAGGTGTATTGCAAATTTCATATGAATGGATCAAAGGGAATATGATTGCATTTAGACTGGACTGTTTTGCTTTCAAATTATTTTTGTGGGGAGTTTTATTTGTTATGATTTTCTTTATAAGCCCAATTCTACACATGCATGTGTAGGGTGAGGGGCAGAGTTAGAGAAAGAAGTATGGGATGGGAAAACAAAAATTTGTCACTCTCTTTGAGAGTGACAGAGAAATGGAATGAGCAGGAAAAAGAGAGATATAAAGGGATGGAGAGGATGAGTGAGAGAGAAAGTGTATGAGAGAGAGAGAGAGAGAGAGAGAGAGAGGGGAGGGGTAGAACCGTAGAAGGAAAAATAAAGAAAGAGAGGAAGTGAGGAAGAGGAGAGAGAGGGAGAGAGATGGAGAGAGAGAGAGGGAGGGGGAGAGAGAGAGAGGGAGGGGGGAGAGAGAGAGAGGGAGGGGGGAGAGAGAGAGAGAGACTGATGGATGGAAGGTGGAGTGGTGGAAGGTAATGTGAGATGGAACGACGGTCAAAATTGGCTTATTTGTAATTGTACAGGTCATAACAATGTAGTCCAGATAATTTAAGAGTGAACTACTTTGTTTTGCCAATTTTTGTCAGTCTCAGACATTGGAAACAAAACACATCTTGAAGACAGTCGACTTTTGCGTGCTTCAAAGGAGCCGCGTGGGGCAAGGCAATAAAGAGTTGATATTTCTTCATTGATATTACTTCATTGATATTACTTCATTGATATTACTCTCAATATACTAGTACTCTTCATATAGTCTTCAAGTGCAGACTCAAATTTGACACTTAACCGCAATTCCTAAAGCCTTGAACAGTGCCTACATTTGTAGCTCTGTCAATCTCTGGTGGTGTAGTAGACTGTGCAGTTAGCATAGTCTTGCAGTGCAGACACTGTTATGCACAACTGTCGAGGGTTTGTGCCTGCAAACTGTATTCTACATACATTCATTGGGTATGTTACATACATGTACAATGTACATTTCAGCTGTAGCACCACCTGGACAACTTAAATGTACCGCAATTAACGGTGTATAAACCGCACCTTTTTGCCGCCGCAAAAAATTCAAAGTCGGGGGTGCGGTTTATACACGGTACACCAACAAAAAAACAAAAAAACCTGGCGCTATGCCTGGCAATGTCTCCCAGCTCAGTAATCGGTGTGTTGACTCACCACTCGGAAACTAGAACAACACTCAAATTTGTCTGTCATGTTGGTTTGAAAGTAATCTTTCTGATAGATCTCAATATGTAGTTTATAATAATAATTCCTCCAATTTTTCTTCTATTACATGGCGTACCACAAGGTTCTATCCTAGGTCCTCTACTGTTTTTTAAATTTACATTAATGATCTTACACATTCAGCTGTACCTCGCAGTTAAATGAAAGGCCTTCTCGCTTATTGCTCACCCCAGCACTGCAAACAATCATTAAAAGTTTGAATTGTTAACTACATGTAGAGCAAATAATCTCTTTCTTAAACAGTTTTAATCACACAATTTACATGAAGTGCATGAAAAGAAATTTATACTCACATGTTAACTTTGGAAAGTCTAAAGGCATGTGAAATAGAGTATTTCGACTGTTCTGGAGTTATTCTAGTAGATGTACATGTATATTGTTATTTAATTAAATTATAAATGCCAGACATGTGGATTCTTCCTATTTCATAATTAAGTAATTCTTACTAACATATATATCTAGACCCAAGTAACTGAATACAAATTGTTTACTGCTTAAAGCTAATCTTGAGCTCTGGTATGGGCATGGTATGTCGAGAGAACATGGCTATAATTCAGTCATTCTGGATTGTGTATCCTGTAGATTGATTGTGTGGACCAGTAATATAAAAAGAACCTCACAAAAACTTGCTGGAAATCATCTTCGATAAAAACCACAACACTCATTTGTACATAGCTCCTGCGTTAAGCACACGGTGTCGGGCCTACTTATCTTTCTATGCTCATTACTCAGCCACTTTACATTTTCTACCAAAATCGTTTGGCACATGTCATTTATTTGTAACCTTGAACCATCAGTGTAAGTTATGTTGGATTCTGTGAGAATTTATTTTCTATATTTACCAGAACTCAAGCTTATCTCTAAAAGAGTGTGCATCTTATTGTGTATCCATCTTCTCCACTAATGCACATTTCATGGCACCATAGTTTTGCACGTGCCACAAGAGGCTAGCGAAATGCATGAACATGTATTATTGTCTGTTGCCTCTCTCTTTACAATGTACATGAGGCTGAATTTAGAATTACCAATCACGTTCAAGTGTACATCATGCTTTACACTTAGCTAATTAATATAGCTCTTTTGTACAAAAAATGCACACTCCACATTACAAATACATATAATTCAAAGGCACATCAGCAAATGGATTGATTAGATTTCACAAGGCCGTTGTAATTGCAACAGTAACAGGCAGTAGCTCTTTCATTCAATACAATGTCATCCGTTTGGAGCCAGAAGAGCATTAACCAATATCATTCAATCAGGGATGCCAGTTGCAGGCAAACGCCTGAATTCAGGCCCTGGCGATTTATTTTCTGGCCATAGTTTATGTTTTTTGTGTACAAAATAGCTCATTCTAGGTGATTTTCAGGCCCTCTGATCGATTCTAACTAGCATCCCTGATTCAATACAATGTCATCTGTTTGGAGCCGGAAGGGCAGTAACCAATATAATTTGATACAGGGTTAACATATCCTTGTGGCTCCAAAACAGACGATGTCTTACATGTCCATGTATGTGTAGATTATCAAGGTGCATGGATTGTGGCATGCTATTTTCTGACTTGATGGTTAATAAGCTGAAAACGATACCTGTCCATGCAAGAGGAATTGCATAAAAATGACATTTTCTTGCCATTTAAAGCCTGTCTGCCCTAGTTTGGACAGGAGGGATTAGACCTCCCTGCATGGTCACTGACAGTTGGTTATCTCATCAAATCAGCTCTCAATTAACATCAGAAAAAGGGGATCATGGGGGACCAACGGGTACCGCTTTGAATTGTTTGCTATATAGAAGGTGCAAGTACATGTAGCTACAAGTAGTGCAGTCCCACTTTAAAAAAGAAATTCTCAGAAAAATAAATTTAACCAGAAAATGACAACAGATAGTGACTGATCATATCTTGACTAATCTGTGATAGCCAGAAGCTTCCAAATCCCTGAGAGGTGCGGACTGTCATCGTAAATCTGTCGTCGATGTTTCTTGATCAGAATTTTGCGAGCTTCCAAGAATAATCGCAAAACAAGTCATGATCGTACATCCTGGAAAAAGTAACATGTTCGGGGAATTTATCATTACTAACTAACGTGTCATAAAGTGCTTAGCAATCCACTTTGGTTTGGTTGTTGACGTCATTTCAAATCTTGCTTTCAACAAATGTTTATCAAATAGGCATAAGTGGAAATTCTTTTGTGTAAATCCATACCCATTAATCCCGAGAAAATGGCACTTTTTGAGAAATGGGAGCGAGAGATACAGGTACCGTATACTGTTTTTCTGTATTTTGTGAGCTTCTTTGAATATTCACCAAACAAAAAGAGTCATTAGAAACAGAACACATTCCAAGAACGTATCATAAGTAATGCATTATAAAATGCTCGCTAATCCACTTTCATTCTGCCTTTGATGTCTTTTCAAATCGTACCTTTCAACAAATTTTCATCAA
This sequence comes from Strongylocentrotus droebachiensis, assembly GCA_035222895.1. Lineage (NCBI taxonomy): Eukaryota > Metazoa > Echinodermata > Echinoidea > Camarodonta > Strongylocentrotidae > Strongylocentrotus > Strongylocentrotus droebachiensis. The sequence continues at coordinate 113,591 of JAVYIG010005002.1, forward strand.
ATTTATAGGAAAAAGTGGCATTAGCAATTCTCGATTGTGATATGTTCATGGATTAAGATCATCAAAAAGCGTTGTATATAGCGCATATTTCATAGAACTCTGTAACAAGGCACATATATAATCTTTTTAGTCACACATGATCGTACCCCAATTCTTTCTGAGGTCAATTGTTTCTTGTCCATATAAGGAGGGTTATTATTTTCTTTTCCTCTTTGCACTTCCTCGAAAGAGACCTTGAAGTCGAGAAAGCACATTTTGTCATTAGAAAACAGGAAAACTCTATCTCACTCTATCTCATATGACAAGCAATGACAAAGGATATTGTTTTCAATTAAAAAAACAGGAAAATCTTTATCTCATATGACAAAGCAGTGAGAAAGGACATTGTTTTCAATTTAAAAAAACTGAAAACTTGTATCTCATATGACTGAGCAGTTGATAAAGGATATTGTTTTCAGTAAAAAAAAAAAAGGGCAAACTCTTTTTGGTATGATAGAGCAGTTGAGAAAGCATATTTTTTCTATCAAAAACAGGAAAACTCTATTTCATATGACAGAGCAGTTGAGAAAGCATATTTTTAAAAAGAAAAAAAGAGGAAAACTCTATCTCATATGACAGCAATGATACACAATTAACAAATCATCTTCTTTGGAGCCAAAAGGGCATCTATAACACATGCTTAATACCCTTCTGACTCTGAACAGAGTTGAAATGGCCAGTGGAGATGTTAATCACTCGCTATTACATGTATACATGTATGAAGGCATTTCTTACAATCATTGTAATAAAATATTAATTTTCCTCTTTGCAGACACCATAGGCCATCAATCTTCCTGGCAGGTATTTCCTGAGAGCGCAACTTTCTTTTGACGTCACACGTAAGGTGAAGTAGCGTCGGCTTCGTCATCTTTATTTTTTCGCGGAAACTTGCGCTGGCGTTTGATGAACGGGGCCGAAGGTGATCGGGGGTCCCACGGTCTGTTTTTCCTCCTCCTTTTTTGAGAGGTATTTGGGTGACAGAGCTCTGGTGTCGGTCTGTGGGAGAGGAGAGGAGTTGAGCTAGGACCCTTGGGAATGGAATGAAGACGTTGGAATTGTGCGTTGGTTTGGCTTCTTGGAAAGGGACTCAGAGGGTGATTGACCGCGGAGGTTTGGTATCTGGGTTCTGGGTCCGGTGACGCTACAGCGTTGTCGTTTAGGAAGTTTTCTCATTACAAAGGACACTTCAAGGAGGAGGATAAACACAAGTAGAGTAGTATGGTAAGTAACAACTAATTCAAATAAGTTTGTTCTTGTTTTTGACTGCACCTAAGTTGTATTTGTTTTTAACTTCAGATTAAAAAATGTGTTCTGCAAAAAGGTATACAAGTGGTAGAATTATGGAGAAACTGAAATGTATACATGGCTGGAATATACATGAAACAAGGTGTATTTTATACAGTTGAGTGAAACGTTACTGTACTTCCTTAAAAATAGATCCTTTCGTTTTAATATGCTATTGTATGAATATAATTTTTATTATTCTGTTTGAAAATGAACACAAGTTGTGTTACAAAAACGGATTTGCTTTTTTTTAACAAAATCAGGCTTTATTCTTTAACATTCTAAACCAAATTAATGAAACATTTAACTCCATTTACCATCATTTCAAATTGTAACAAATTACTTTCAAATTAGTATAAAGATGAATAATCAACAACAATAACACGTGATAATATATTGTTAGAAAAACAGCAACATCAATAAAAATCATCTCCAAACTATTCTGAGACATGCCAGTATAGTTCATGACAAGGAGAGAGCAGAAGATTCATTTAATATTAAAGCCAGTATGAAAGTTAACTCAGAATTGGTCATCTCTGTGTGCCAAATTATGTGTGAATATGTATCAACTTCATGTACTTGCACTTAATTTTTAACTTTATCAAGATTTTATTTTTGGTATTAAAAATTGCTGTATCTCTATACCAAACTAATATTGGATATGAATGATGATAGGATACCAGTATAGAACCCCAGGCATAATATTTCTGATAGGCAAAACTTTTTAAGGTTGGCCCCTTTAAAACCTGTCAGACTCCCAACCAAGACAAGATGGTGTACCCTGCTAATAGATAAATCATCCATTACGATCCTTGGGCTTATTTCATCCATTATCATATGCTCTGGTCATGTTCCTATAACTTCAGGTAATTAGCCCTGCAACCTGGGGTTAATTATCATCAAAGCATGAGTAGTCTGCAGTGCAGTCCTTGTCCGCCTTCACTACTTTTAGGTGGCGTGGTCGAGTGGTTTAATCACTAGACTGGAAAGTAGAAATGCAAAGGTCGTGGGTTCTAGTCCTGGCACGGCTCTTACAGTACATGTCCTCGAGCAAGGCATTTTATTCTACATTGCTTCTCTCCACCCAGGTGTTGATTGGGTACATACATGAAGCACGTACATGAACGAGCCTGTAAATAAAAATGTGACTTGGTGGAATGCTCCCCAGGGAGTGGAGAATGTGCACTGTAATGTGCAGAAAAATTATACTGTAAGTGCTTTAGTTAGTTAATGGCAAAGCACTTTATAACAAACATTGAAATATTCACATTTCACAAACACCTTCATGTAGTTAATTGTCCTGACAAGGTTCACAAATTGTCATCTCATGTATTGGTAATTTAATGTCATTTCAAAACGAGCCATCAACTGCTCAATAAACAATTTAGCTTTTAGCTAGTGGCACTAGAAATTCAATTATCGGAACTCAAGATTAGCTTTAAAACTTCTTCAATCGTATGATTCTGTGACCATCAACAATATATAGTAAGGGAATGTGCTATTTTAATGACATTTCGATTTGTGAGTCATTCCTGATTGAAATTTAGATCATCATTCATATTTTAAAGACAGTTTTAAAAGACCACAGATACCACTAACATGTAAAGACAGTGCTCTGAAATCTAGTTGTGTATAATGTGGTTATTAATACTTTTACTGACGCATGATTGCGTTAACTGCTGTACCATGCTTAAGGATCATGTGTGGTATTTTTACATCGTGATGTGCAGTCTCAGTTGCATCATGAAACAACATACAGTTAACAACTAAATTATTCATACCGTTTGTAAATTTGATGTTTTTTGTGTTATTTATAACCCAAGAGTGAAAGATGGACTGGTGGAACTTGAATTAGGGCCCGTGTTTTTACTTTTTACCGGTAGATGTAAGCTTTAATATGTCACGAAACGTATCAATTTTTCACATACTTAAAAGTGAAAAAAACTTGGTAAGGGTATGAATATGAATTTAGAACAATTGTAAATGCACTGTACACATCATCCTGTTCAGAATAAGAAAGGCAGTATTACATGAAGTGAAATTAAAGTGTACCGATCATGTAAAAAAGATAATTTTTATACATTTTAAATGTATAAATCAGCCTTTCAAAATACTTCATCTCACATTTTCTGGGCGAAAAGATAAGGAGTATGAAAAAATAAAGAACAACATGAAACCCAATTCAGACTTTGGGTCTGTGCAAGTGCATACAGCTTATAGGTCAAGTGATCTACTCACAAGTTGCTTTTATGTTAATCAAGAAAGTTTTAGCTTGTAATGTGTCTTGCAAAGAAGTAATAATTGAAGCTCCTATTTTGACCGTATATGTAACTACTTATGTATAGAAAAAGATATATTCTGTTGCTTGGTACACTTTAGTGCCCTTCTTGCTCATAACAGTCTACAGATGATTGTTACATGTAAATACTAAATAAATACAAGTTTTTGTTGAGAGAGAGAGAGAAAGAGAGAGAGAGCACGCGAAGAGAGGGGGTGGTAGAAAGAGGGGGAGGGATATGTAGAAATATGTGTGAAGATGCATGTAGGTGGAGAAATAGAGAAAAGCAGAGAGAGAGAAAGGAAGAGAGACTGAGAGAGAAGGGGGTAGAAAGAGGGGGAAGGGATGTGTAGAAATATGTGTGAGGATAGGTGGAAAAATGGAGAGAAACAGAGAGAGAGAGGGGTAGAGATTAATAATTTCATGTACAGTGGTTACATGCAAGACATGTTCTCTTGAAGTTTAGATATCGGCATGGTTTTAATGCACAACTGTGAATCAGTATGGCAATGTTGAATGGCTGAATTCAAGCTGAGAGAAAAAGCAAGATAGAAGGATAGACAAATATATATATATATATATAGAGAGAGAGAGAGAGAGAGAGAGAGAGAGAGAGAAAGATGGACATATAAAGAAAGAGAGAGAAAGAGGGGGCACAGGGAGTATACATGTACATACAGTACATGTAGGAGAAATGACTATCTTCTATAGATATCAACATAGTGCATACATGTAAATGTAGATCAGCATGGTAATATCGTATAGCTTCATTACATAATGAAAATACACTGATGAGAAGTCTTTATTGCAAGAAATACATGTATGATTCTTTCTTTCTTTCTGCCACATTCATATACACACCCACATGTATTCACACCCTCAGTCCCACACCCACTCCCAGTCACATATTACCTACATATCTGAAGACAAAATAGTGTGTGTGTGTTTATATTTTCCCTCTTAGCCTTGTGAAATTAAACACAAGATTATTTATATTTGTGCACTGTAAGAGGCATTTTATCATATATTGGAGCAAGTAAATGAGGGCTTCAATTCGCAAGCATTCGCGGACAGAAGGTCAGGCGGACAGACCGCCATACAAACAAATCAAGGATTTAAGTATTGTGTCACGGTATCCACACACAAATAAAACAAACTCTTCATCTTCCCAGATGTGTGTGTGTGTGTGTGCGTGTGTGTGTGTGTGTTTTGTGCATGACTCCAGCAGCATCCTAGTGGCGTTATCTAAGAGTGCATCTCTGTCTGCATGTACACCCGGCAAGCGCATTGACCTGCATTTTACATGCACACAGACTGCGCTAGCTTTCATCATGAGATGTTAACTCACCCCGTCCACAATAACACTATACACCGCTGACCCAACCAACAACAAAGCCACTGGTACCCAATACACAAACACTATAGGCACATGCAGGCATGTCCCCGATTCCAATGCTAACTCCCTCGCTCGCTCACTCACTCACTCACTCAGTCACCCACGCAGAAAAATCACACACAGCCCTAGCTCGCTCACACATAGTTCAACTGAAAATCAACCCTTTCCTCTCCGTCTACGTCTCCAAGCACACCACACAGTCAACGCACAGCTCATCCACTATGCATGTTTCTTGATTCAACGTGTGTGTGTGTGTGTGTATACATGTCTCCATCCATCTCTGGCTCTCGTGGTGGTGTTCTTCGGGCACTCTTCTCTCTCTCTCTCTCTCTCTCTCTCTCCCTCCCTCTCTATCTCTCTCCCTCTCTCTTGATCCTTCTCGTCATCATCTCCCACCGTTGGTGAGCGTACCGTGGTACGAACGCAGGAATTGGCGACGACCTCCTCGTGCCTGCCATATGCCCGGTTGTTGATGGAGGTTTTCGCGTCGATTGTTTGGCTCTAACGACGTTGTCTGGGCATCGTTTGTTGCCAGTCCTCCACCTAGGATATCTTAAATCATCACAGACCTGAGAAGGGGTATGAGCTCCTGCTCTAATGGAGATGCTATAGTCGTGATTGTATTCCTATTCTTTTGATAGTGGACATTGCTAGTACATATTTGATACGTCGTCGTTACCGTGTTGGATTTGCTCATTAGTGTGATGTTTGGTTGGTTGGATTCCGCACTGTGATTGAGTAGTAGCACTGTGCTCCAAATGGTAAGCATGTTTGTGGTCATGACTAGCTCACATTTTGTTGTTTACCTCATGCTTATATCTTAACCCATTACCCACCGGGATCCTTTGGCTCCTATATTAAGCCTATGTCAATAAGAAAATTCAGTAGTCAATGGGATGACATAACTCTGATAATTTGTGTACATACTGTACATGTACATGTATGTAGCAAGAAAGTTAAGTTTTTTCCACTATCATGTCATGTACCATTTTGTGATCTTTAAACTTCCTTTAATGAATGTATACCGATGTACATCTGTATAGCATTTCAATTATTTTTAGTATTGCTGTGTCATTTCAACAAAATACTCTGTTGTTGTCGTAATATCTTTCAATTGGGTGTATACCTGTCCTCTATTCATTAAAAAACACAAAACCGAGTATTTCAAAAGATCTTTCTGTTATCAAGGCTCCGTTACATGGAATGCATTACCCCCTTCTTTACGTTTATTAAACTCACTGGATTCATTTAAAAAACACTGCAAACTCCTTTCTCTCACATAGTTTAAAATAGTACTTACTTGAATATTTTACCCCCCCCCCATTCATTATAACTTATGTATGTTTATATTTTTTGTAAAAATGTTTTTGATTATGTTGATACAGGGCCCCTTGGTCGAGCAGTTTTTATAACTGAAAGGGCTACCATGTCAAAATAAAACGACAAATAAAATAAATAAATAAAATTCAAAAGTTTGGGTTATAAACATGTTATATTTCTGTTGTAAAATGATTTTATTGTAAATTAAAGAGCATGCCAAAAGTCTGTAGACTGATAGTGTCATCACTTACAGTAAAGTAAAAGAAAACATGAAATAAGGATATAAACTTTATATTGATTCATAGTAACTAGTTTATCAATACTAACTAAAATGGAATACTTGACTTCATGCATTAAAAAGATAATGCTTAACCGCGATTGTTATATTGAATTTGACCTTTAGAATTGTTTACAATTCAATGTCTTAAATATCAAATGGGGCCGAAGTCAGTTTAGTAATGTAGGTTGTGAGTCACTTTTATTCTTCCTGTATACATGTATGTACATGCATGGTCCCATATACCCTTTAATAGGGACTTTTAGATTCGCACCAAGACAATAGGTCTATGCTACGATCGACGTCCTTTTAATGCAGGGCTGCCAACTCTCACGCAATCTGCGTGAGTCTCACGCAATTCACCCCATTCTCAAGCTCTCACGCTGATCATAGGAACTCTCACGCTGAACCCCGAAAATAGAAACTAAAAAAAAAAAATGTCTATTATATCGGATATTCAATATCCCTGCCGAAAGTTTCAACATTTTTTTAACCACACATGCGCAAAGCTAAACTATCAATGCAAATTGGTTTCGGTTTGCCGCGCAAAGACAAGATAGTGAATTGCGATTGGCTTATCCTGCGTGTGCGAGTGACGTCGTCACTTTACTATGAAGCGGGGTTTTTGTGCGAGACACGACAAGCGAGTGTCGATGCCATGGCCTGTCATCGCTGTACATCGCGCCCGGCCCCCAGCCCGGCCCGGCCCGGGTGGCTCAGTGTTTGCGATCGAATAATGGGCCTGGGCCGTCCTCTTTAGCCCTCTACGACCAGATCGGCCATATGGTACAGTACTTCAGGCTTCAGCCGGTACAGGTGAGTTTAAACTCTTGTCTTGAAATATTGAAATTCATGGTTTCGATCGTTTATACGAGAGTAAGAATGATTTTGGAAGGGTGCTTGTATATAATTGATATGGCAGTTATATTAACTATGTTCTGTGTATTCTATTGAGAACGACATTTTGATTGAATTTTTTTCCAAAAAGAGTGTGGAAATGTGGAATTTTGTATTTTTTCAAGGTCAGTGTATACTTCATGAAATCAATTAACCTATGAATCATGCCTTATGTATTTGTGGAATCAGGGTTAAAGTATGCACCAGATTGCACCATTTAAATTGCAAAATTGTAAAAGCTCCCTACCGTGGAAGGGGGGACACCCCCCTTCCACACCATCCCCCCCTCGGGCGCTCCGCGCCCTCGGGCTTGGTCGCTTCGCTCCCTCGCAATGTCTCACTCCAAACTCTTTCCAAAGGTTGGCAGCCCTGTAATGCACTGCCTTGAATGGACGCCACACGTATCAGTCCACGCAAATCTAAAAGTCCCTAATGAGCAGCTCTAGTACATGTAGGCTGGCAATAATTTACACAAAACTTGACAATCTGACCTTTAGATTTTTACACCTAAATTCAAAACCTTGAACTGGACTGACGTTGGTTGAAGTTATGGGGGCTCAGGGTACTTGCCCCTGGGGGGTAGCTGTCTTATTGGGCATTTTTTCAGGTGGTAGACATACATGTAGGGTGCATTTAAGCTCAATTTTGAAGGCAGAATGAGCGATTTGAAACGCTCATCTTAATGGCAGTTCCACGGTGTACTGTTTATGCTCACTTCTCTGGCTCCTCAAGGCAATTATCGCTGGGTGGCCTTAACCCTTGCAGCTGGATTCGCAAACCTGCACTGCGCATGCTACGTAGACCCACTAGAGGTCAGTGCGTTGACCCCATTTAAACGCGTTTACAAATCGTAAACGCACCTTTTTGTGAGTTTACGATCAGCGATTGTGATCGCCGTTTTTTGGTGATTCTACAAAAGTGAGAAAGGACGCAACCGTGTTTTGAACTAAACGCGGTTTTGTGTCCGGTCTGTATATAGTCACGCTGGCGTCGGTATTGGATGTGGCTGATGTATAAAAAATGTCTATTTACGTGGTATCCTTTTCGTACCCATTTAATTATATATGTTATTGATACCTCTCACATGTTTAATGAGGGACTCATACAATCTATATCCTCATTGGCATGCTTGCAAGAGAACCGTAAGAGCTACATGTACATGTATGTATTGTCAATGGCAGTAGCAGCCTTCCTGTGGCAAACGTACAATATACATGTACATGTACACTGCATATGTAGGAAGTAGATAATGAGCAAAGGGATTTCCCTGTAGATTCAAATTTAAACTGAATCTCCTTATCAAACTTTAAGCAGTATTTTCTTACATTTTTTATAACACAATTTCTTAACTGAGCCTATATAGTATCCGGAAAAATAATTCACAGCCAGTACAGTTAGCAACTAAATGATTAATACCCTAACCAAGTTTTGTAATCGTAATGTGAACTATTGATTTGTCCTGATTTAGGTTTATTGAAAATGTGACATATTAAAGCTTACAGTCCATCTAAAAGTATCTAACAAAGGTCCTAATTTCATTCTTGAGTTACGAAAGACACAAAAAGCATCAAATTTACGAGGGAAGTGAATAATTTAGTTATTAAAGATAAACTCCAGTTTTTGTAAAAAAAAGAAAATTAATTCTCACAGAATCAAACGAAACTTACACTGAATGTTCAAGATTACAATTAAATGACATGTGCCAAACAATTTTGGAAGAAATTGTATACTGGCTGAGTAATGAGCATAGAAAGACAAGGAAATCAAGGTAGTACTAACCCCGACACCATGTGTGTTGTCCCATATATAGCTTTCTGTGTACAGTGCTTGTTACTTTAGCAAGACTCGGTCAAATTTATTATGATTTTGATGACTCCAGAACCTTGCAGTGCACACCAATACTTACATGCTACATGATCAACTGTTTCTGATCCTTTCCACACCTTTTCTTTCACAATGCAATCGCATTACCAGTACTAAAGTTTATCTTTAACTGTACATGTGACACATACAGGTGTACACTGTACCTACACTTTGGTTGCTTGCTGATGACAGAGCCAAAAGGGCGTTTCAGCGTCTGCAAACAAGAAGGCTGTTGCTGCCGCCCACAATACATAGCTCTTACAGCCTTGTTGCGCACACGATTTACTGATATGATGACAACACTGAGTAGAGGGGTATAGAAAGAGATTAAGAGAGAGAGAGAACTAATGAGAAAGATAGAGAGACAGACATTTGGATGGACAGATAGATAAAGAGAGAGGGGGGGGGGATGAAATGAGGTAAATTTTAATTACATAGAATCAAGCAAAGAGAAGATGAAGACAAGTAAGATGAGAAAGTAATTGAGGATAGATGGGTGATTGAGATATAGAATGGTAAGAAGAGAGAGGTGGGTGTGAGAGAGGTGGAGAGAGAGGGGAATAGAGAGAGAGAGAGAGAGAGAGAGAGAGAGAGGGTGATGATGTAAATCTCAAGAAGGGAGAAAAGAAAATTAAAGAAAGGCTTATTTACATATAGAGAAACATAGGGATCGTTAGAAGGTGAACAAAATAGATAAATGTAAGAAAGAGATGCCGATAGATTAGACGGAAGACTCGCAATTATCGACAAATGCCTGAGAAGAAAAGAAATAATAACAGACTCTCATCCTGAGCACAAGAATGTCTCCATGTCTTCGCCGCGACCATATTGCTCGGTTTTGTGTGTCTAATTAACGTAATTAAAGCACTGATGCATGCCGTCTCCGTCTGCTATTGACTCGGGTTGCCAATTTAATCGACGCAAGTAATTATTGTTGACTTAAGGTCATTCCCTTCCTTTGCCTTCACCCAGTCTAATTAACACGAGTTATTTAAAGAGAGATATGGCCTCCTTATTGATCTTCAGACTACAGGCATGTACTGCAGATTGCTCAATTAATGAAAGAAATTATGATTGAATATACATATATTCTATACACAATTTTTATTTTATTTTTCATTTTATTCTTGCATTCTGATAATGCCTGCTGTGAGGCAGAAGGATAATAATGCACGACTTCTAGTATACTAGTAGTTTATATTGACTTTTTATGCAATTTTTTTGCTCTTTATTATGGATGCATGTACATGTACCCATTGACTAGTATGCAACATGCATAATGTTTTATCTCAGTGTAATGTAGATGAACCTAATCTGTACTTGAGGATATTTTAAAATTACAGGCACAGACTGATGATAGTGTGGGGTTACAAATCTCATCTTAGGCATAGCAGAGGTTTATTTGACTTCTGTTATCACACTTTATCAAAAGAAATATGAAAATTAAAAGAAGAAGAAGCAAGCTCATTCAGTCTGCATATTGTAGCCGAACATACATGTACCATAGCATTTATAGTGTGAGATGGAAGTGTCAGATTTTGTTGTGTAAGATAGCCTTTAAACACTGATTATAGTATCCTGTATATGACAAATATAAAGAGAGTAAATAGGAAACAATGACACTGAGCAGTGAGCACTAAATGGTGAAGCTATGGGCATACATGTAGAGGCCCAATTTTGCAGGGAAAGGGGGTCGGCAAGATGTAAACATTACCATCTAGTTGCAAGGATATGACCTGATGATGCAATTCAAATGTTAATTGTAAATCTTGTAATGGAGCCTTCCGAATGATGTACTTAAATTTTGTTTGATTCGGCCATTAAATTTGTTATTATACAATTCTTCATGTCCAGTGATGAAATCATGAAGTAAATCTTCTTGCCCAGTAATATATGGTGAAGAAAGAAATCAGAAAGGGGTTGGTCCAAATGAAGGGATGCCTTAGACAAGAAGAAGGGGTGGAAGGAGTGTCATGGCATGAAAGTCAGTAACCCCTCATGAGAGGGAAAATGCTGACCAAATGATGTCCAAAAGGAATAATATGAGTAATATGTTAATATCTACTGAAGATAGTGATTTCTACTACGAAAAGTCTAGATTTGTGTTGGGTGTATTATGTAACTTATTGGCAACATGTATGGGACCTGGGCCCTGTTGCATAAAACTTATTTTGCCATTAATGATAACTTCCATGGAAGCCTTGATTTGATTGGCTATAGAGTGATGTTGCCATGGTAGTTTAATATTGATGTTAAAGTTACCATTATTTCGTCGCTGTTTTCACGAAGTGACGGTAGTGAAAAAAAATTGCATTCACTTTGCGTGACGATTTTCCTCACTACGGTCACTTCGTGAAAACAAGGACGATTTATGCAACAGACCCTATTGGAGTATGAGGAGTGGTAACAGACAGAGGATTAGGAAGATCTCGACAACTCAATGTATCAGTAGTGTATTGACACCAGTCTTAATCTTGTTCTCGTCCACAACATCTAATGCTTATTTGACCCTACCACTCAATACAATGTTAGACGGAAAAGGGCCATCCTCCTTCCACACTGCGCCGGTCAACACATGCGCTGATACAATATATCAGAGTAGATAATGAGACAAGGTTTCTTCCCGTTGCAATAGAGGATGTACACAAGTGACAACAAATTTCTGATTTTATTAGAATATTGTTCAGGTTTCATGAACTCCCCCGATAATTTCATAGGATCTATGTACAGGCACCATCATAATATGTTGCTTATATTTTATTGGCTTTAAAACTATCATGTCTATCAGACTTTCCAGTTCTCGACCCATTGTATTTGTATGTTCCCGTAAACTCCCTGCATCCCTTACACGTACTAAAATGTACGTACTGTTGACAAGTTGACCATGAGATGGTGCTGTGCAATAAACAGTATTCTAGGTCAGAAAGTTCATCAGCTCAGTACCGCTTTAACTCATATAATTCCAAACAGGATTAACAATCTGGCTAAAGGGAGGATCGGTACTACAAAATCAAAGAATAGCAACAAATGCAGACATACACTGTCGCTCATAAAGGTGGAATAATTTAGTTTTACCCCAATTTATGGAATTATTTTAAAAATTATTTAAAAATAATAGATATAGATAATAGTATACATTCTCAGATTTTATTGAATAATAACTTGCCAATGCGTGTTTTGCGGAACTGCTAAAGCATGTGTATGCTACTATGCTTATTAACTAGGGGACCTACGCTCTCAAGTAATAAATGACAGTAATGAGTATTAATGCCCCACAAAAGGGCACTAATATAGCACATCGACACGGTTTTGATCCTGGGGCCTCACAGTTACGAGGCCATTGTTTTGTCACTGAACCATGACTGTACACAGCGAGGGCTAGGGTAGGGGGCAGTTTCCATAAATAAAAATAAAAAACAGAAAATGCAATAAATTTTCAATAATTTATTGCATTTTACCCCGGTCCCCAACATAAACAAATCTTCCGGACTGCCATGCATTATGGCTCAAAGCATGGGCACACAGAATTTTTTTTAATGTTAGGCACCGGGGTTAAATGCAATAAATTATTGAAAATTTATTGCATTTTTTTTTTTTTTTTTAATTTATGGAAACTGCCCCCTACCCTAGCCCCCGCTGCGTACAGTCATGGTTCAGTGACAAAGCAATGGCCTCGTAACTGTGAGGCCCCAGGATCAAAACTCTGTTGATGTGCTATATTAGTGCCCTTTTGTGGGGCATTAATCCTCATTACTGTCATTTATGACTTAAGGGAATAGGTCCCCTTGTTGATAAGCATAGTAGCATACACATGCTTTAGCAGTCACGCAAAACACACATTGGCAAATTGTTATTCAATAAAATCTGAGAATGTATACTATTATCTAGATCTATTATTTTTAAATTATTTTTAAAATGATTCCATAAATTGGAATTAAAAAAAATATTCCACCTTTATGAGCGACAGTGTACATGTACATGTACTAAAGCTTTTCTTGCTCCCAACATACAATATTTAAATTTATCAAACATTTTGAGAAGTTTGAATTTGTACGTTAAGTGTATTTGATGTAACTTAAGATACACTACATTTTTTATTGTAAATATTAAAAATAAAGAAAACAGTATATATCACCGTAGAGTAATGGAAAATATCATATAAGTATAGAATTTGTGTGGATTCAAACATGAAATAATGTATAGAAATGGAGGTGCCTAACTGACATTGATGGTGCTAATGGCATTCCAATGGATAAATTGAAATGACATTTCTCTTTTGACACGACAGAAAAATCCTTTAAAAAATCCCTTGAAAAATCCTTTCAAGGGAGAATTTTCTTGCTTCGTTAGATGATTTGTGGTGGGATAATTGATGACAGACAGCAATTAAGAGGATAACTAAAATCTGGACAAATCAAATCTGGATTTTTTACCTCTGTGTGACACCGCCTGATGCAATCTTTACTGAAATATTATCTGTCATAAACAAATCACTGTAGATTCCATTAAAAATTCAAAAGATAATGTCTTTCTGTGATTTACAATATAAAGAATATAATTTTTTTAATTTTTATATAGCTAAGGCCCTTATAACACAATATTAAGTTTCCTGTTGCCCGTTGAAAATTGAAAATCTAAAACAATTCATTATTTTGACAAATTCCATCAAAGATAGTTTTATCACACTTTCAGTCTATTTGTTAAGAAAACATTTATTAATATATTAACAATAAGGAATCTTGCAAATAATGAGTAATTAAATTGTTGCCTGATTATGAGCTGAAAAATGTGATGGCAAACCCACAATCAAGACTCAAGGTTGATTGGCATTATCCTCTTCAGACCCTGAATAGACCATGAGGTACCGAAATGTAGTATAATACACAAGAAACAAAAGAAAAAAGAATACAATATAATATATCACCCTAGAGTGATGGAAAATTTCCATAGAGGTAGAGAAATTGGATTGAACTGTAAATCCAAACCTGAAATATCACACGAATATTGAGGTGTCTAGCTGACTCAGATATTGTTAATGGTGGTCCCACTCACAATGTGCTGAGCATTAATTGAAATGACATTTACCTACTCTCATTTGACATGTGGCCATCTCCACCAAAATATGATCCCTCATAAACGTAGTCGAAGGCGGGTATGTATTTGCATTCCCCTCATAGCTTGCATTACTCTGTACATGTACATGTATCTGTAGCTTGCATTTCTTGTTTAGTACGTGTGTGGTATGTTGTCATAATGGTTTGGATATTCACAGGTTATTATTTGCCCAGCCTTTTAAAGGAGGCCAGTCAGCAAATAGATGGGTGTTTTTGGAGTGTGCCAGAATGCTGAGAAGGCTTGGATGCATGGTCTGGGTGGGGGAGATGTTTGGCTGGCTGGCTGGTTGGCTGATCGACTGGGTGGGTGGCTTGCAGCATCTCTGAGGTTGGTTGCAGTTAACTCGAGTCACATAAAAGATTGAGAGAAGGGGAGAAAAGGAGTTTGTAGAAGAGAGTAGTTTAAGAAGAAGGAGAGAAGCAAAGAAGATGGATATGAATAAAAGAGGATGGGAGGAGGAGGAGGAGGAGGATGGGAGGAGGAGGAGGAGGAGGAGGAGGAGGAGGAGGAGGAGGAGGAGGAGGAGGAGGAGGAGGAGGAGGAGGGGGGGAGGGAGGGGAGGAGGAGGGAGGGAGGGGAGGAGGAGGAGAGGGGGAGGATGAAGAAGGAGGAGGGGGGAAGAAAATGGAGAGGAGGAAGAAAAAAGAGGAAAGAAGAGGACAAGATGAAATATAATTCTGAAGAGAAATACTGTTAACATCAGAAAGTCTGATGATTTTCCATTTCTTTATGTAAAATATGGCATGTGGAATTGGAATTGTTAACAATTTAGGTATACATTTAGAATTCAAATTCGGAGGAGAAATGGGTCAAAGAAAGCTAGAGGAATAAATAGAGAGAGAGAGAGAGAGAGAGAGGGAGGGAGATGGGGAGGGAGAGACAGAGAAAGAGAGACAGAGAGAGAGACAGAAACAGAATGACAGAGAGAAAGACAGAGAAAGGATTAGGGATACATTAGGGCAAAAAACGAGATGAAAAAGACATTTTCTTTCCAGAATGATCCTGCACGTGAAAACCTCATGCTGTGGCAGTAATCTGCTCCACTATCTAGGCAATCCGTGTGGGGTTAGGGTGATTTGCATAGATGCGTGGGAGGATGGTGTCACATGATCACGTCACCGTAGCATCCCTCGATGTGTATGTCTACTGTCTCTCGCTCTATCATACACAGGACACTGTTGGATGAAAACATATGCCCATCTCTCTTTTCTGCAAAGAAATCAAGGATTAATTCACCATCCATTCCAATACATTTATATGTTTATTTTGATTCGTTTCAGTTGAGTAAAGGAATGGCCTCATTCTGTGCTACTAAGGTGGTTTTTGTCGTTAATAAACTTTGCAGTTACAATATTTTACATTTTTTTAATAGTAATAATTTGGTGTAAATTATCTTCCCAAAACCTTCATAATGAAGGTACAGTTAAACCTGGATAGAAAGAGGAGACATAATGGGAGACATTAAACAAAAAATTATAGGCAGGTGGTATTTATACACAGGTTTGTTTCACTACATGTTTCAAGGCAATGTGAATTATGTGATACATGTACATTGTTTCAAGGGAAAATAAAAATGTAGTCTTTATCAACAAGTTTGCGCTAAAGCAGGTTTAACTGTATTGTTACAGGATAAAAACATAGGCCCGTATTCTGAAGTCTTGTCTAACTTAGCCACGACTAAAGTTAAACAACTGTTTAGTTTATAGACAAGACTTAAACAGGACTTAGACGCGAGGTCGTGTCTAAGTCCTGTTTAACTAAATTTCGTATTCTGAAGTCGTGTTGAAGTCTCGTCTAACTAAACAACTGTTTAAGTCCTGTCTAAGTGGTGTTTAACTAAACAACTGTTTAAGTTCTGCGCAAGTCTTGTTTAACTTTCAGTCACAACTTCTGCGCATGCCCAGTAGGCGTTAATTCTGACGATAGACCCAATGCGCATGCGTGCGCGCAGCGGATAAATAAATTAACGCGCACAGCTAGCTGTGCGCGTGCTGGTACCATGGTGATGTGATCGTGACGTAATGACTAGACTGCATGCATGTATTGCACTGTGACGTACGTACGTACGTGTACTACACGTACACTGTACACAAACGCACTAATAATATCACTTATCAGTGCCTCTGTGCTCGGAAGAACCAGCAAAGAAACTTCTCCAACAGAATGGTTAGTTTATTATAGATTATGGAATTTCCAAGATGTCACCATTAGATAAGAATAGTTAATATTATCGAGAAAAAAAATCAGGCTACACGAGAAAAAATCCTGCAAAATGTATTTGAAATTGTATAGGATGCACGTACCATCGTTCTCCCCGCAAGTTCGGGGTCAGCAAGTAGAGTGTACCGTAGACGTTGAAAAGCAGCAGAATCGCGCCCTTAAACAGGACTTAAACAACCCCTCGCAGTTGTCTAAAGTTAAACAGGACTTAGACAGGACTTCGTGTTTAACTTTATTTAAACACGACTTCAGAATACTAAAAAAGTTAGACACGACTTCGTGTCTAAAGTTAGACGGGACTTAGACAGGACTTAGACAACTGTTTAGTTAAACAGGAGTTAGACACGACTTCAGAATACGGGCCATTGACTTTAAAAGCCGAAACACACTGTTTAACACCTACATGCCCACAGCAGGGAAAGGGTTAAATTGATGCTATGATACTTGCCATGTACATGTAAATGAGTTCCCAGTGGGTTGTATGGGGTTAGAACAATCTGTACGTTTATTTAAGTGCAGAATTTTCCAACTTAAACCTTGCCACATTTGTCATGTTAGTTGGATTCCTTCTAATGACTTTTTAACTCGAACCTTGTGTCATGGAGGATTCTTAAAATTTGAAAGCCATCTCCATGTCATAGAGAAACAGCCATACAATGTACAGTGTATGGAGGAAACCATATTGAGTATGTATACTGTATACTAATCTAGCCAATGATATATATTTGTTTCAGCCAAATATACATGTAGATGTACACTGTATATGTTTTTCTCTACTGTTTCATTTTTTGAATTCTCATGCATGTGCGTCCTGGTGGTTTATTGCATACACAAGCCTACATTTAGGAGTGATTTGTTTATACATAAAGAATGACATGATATTTAATCTGTACCGATGTATAGATGGTCTGTTTGGAGCCAGAAGGACGTTAACTCCAATAGTTTTTACACAGAGTCAAGGCCCTTCTTGCTCCGAACAGAGGATATGATTTCCAAAGCGGATGATCTTATTTCACGGGCTGTCTGATTTATTGCTTTGGTTAAAGTTACTGGTTGGAATTGTCAAGCAGAGGGACAATAAAACTAGATTATTAAAGGAAAGTAGTACTTGTGCAGATAATATGAACAGTAATTAGACCTTTAACAAGCAGATGTACATGTACACTGTATAAACCTGAGGATTTGAATGTGTTTGCTATTAATGCATTACAGATTTTAGTAACTTTTACAAGCTTGTAATGAACTCCGTACAGTAAGTTTGATGTTGCTCTGTAATTGAAGTTGCTAAGACAAATTTGATTTAATAGAAGCCTAGGATTGTCAAGGGGGTGCAAAAATGCCGCAAAACTTCATGAAAGTGATATATTCCCAGATTCATTATTTGATCTGAAGTCTGAAAATTGACTTACCAGAAAACAGATAAATAAAACCAAATAAAGTTCTACATTATCCTGAAATATTTCATCTACAAATTTGCGATGACCCTCCATACTAGGGATGGCTCTTAACTTTTTTCTTTTAATCACTGACAGACTGCTTTTTTTTTGCATTTTTGTTTCAAATGGGAGGGGGGGGGCATAATGGTAGCCCATGGGTTGGATTAAAAAAGAGATAGCATCCAATAGTTTCTCTGGCAATCATGCTGCTGCTACCAATTCTTTGTATATAAACAATCTCCATTAGAAGAGTAAAAAGGTTAATCTCATTACCAGCCAAATTGGCAACAAATCTGCTGCGGTGCACTTAAAAAAGTATATGTTTGTATTGCACATGTGCATGCAGCTAGGGCAGGGATGCACAACAGAGCCTTTTAGCATTGGGAACTTTATTGCCCCGTCCAGGGACCGACCAGCTCTGTGTGTGCATGTGTGTGTGTCAATGACCTGTTAAAGCCTGCAGTCAAACAGTGTCATGACGGATAATGGCCGACCCGCTCGTGCCATTGCAGCATTGACGCTAGCTCCTCTGCCGCCCCGCATCCATGCTGTCCCTCAAATCGATAACCCGAGACACGTTCCACTTGCGATGATGGTATAGCAGCGATTCTTATAGTTGCCCATTTGCATTACTTGTAGATTTGGGACTGTAGGAGAAGCGTAGTGGTGTATGAGGGTACCGGTTTTGCTAAAAGGGTAGTCTTCATGTACATGTATGTGGGTACACATCTATTCATCTACACATCTCTAGTACATGCAAGCCCTTGTAATATTATATTGCATTTGTTTATTGAATAGTAAATCGCAAACCTAAATGACTACGTATCTTATCGTTTGGGTGAGTTACTGATCTTCTCGCTCTAAACAGATGGCATAATTTGCTATAGTAAAACAGAGGATTCTACCCTTTTTTTGCCCCATGCCTTAATTTGGTAAAGGTGTGGGTTGCAATTGGGTCTTTTAGGATTATAGTGTTAGGTGTAAAGTAGTTGGAGTTTAAGATGAAGTTCAGGATTTTGGTCTGTAAAAAGGATTTTTGTGCTATTGTCTGATGACACATCTAAAGTAGATATTGTCATATTAAAGTTGATGTTTAAAAAAGAGATAGTTTTTACTGTTTTGATATGAAGGTCATATTGGAAATATTCTGTAATCTTAAACTCTTCTAAGTATCTTCAATTTGCAAATCCTATGTTTCAAATTTTGATATTACGTACAGTACACCATTATTCCATATTCATCTGCTGAGAAAAACAAAGTTTAAAGGTTCAACTTTCAAAACCGATTTTGTTTGTTTTGAACCAGAAGGATGTTGACTCATATATTGAAACACACAGTTAATTAACAACCTTATGTCTCTGAACATACAATTCATCAAATTTGATTCACATGTAAAAGGTGTTTTTCCATATTTTCTAATGCTTGAAAGAGGCTTTGGTGCTATTGTTTAAGCTGTCTACAGTAGATATTGAAATACTGAAGCCAATAAATAAACGGAGATGAACATTAATATACATGTACCTTTTTTTTGTTCTGTCCATGTTCTATTGAATTTCGGCTGAGAGCCACAAGTCGTGTAAAATGATCCGATTAATCACCTTTCCAACTTTCAACAAACAATATCTACTATTATTATACAAATAATGAATGGTTATGAGTTCAATAGTGCGAATATATTTTCATGAGTTGAAAGATTAACATTCTATTCAACGAGGCGTCAGCCGAGTTGAATAGAATTAACGTTAATCTTTCAACGAATGAAAATATTTGCACTATTGAACGAATGAAAAACATTCATTATTTGTTTTATACAACATCGAAGAAGATCTAATAGAACGTTAATCAACAAATTATGCTTTACTCCTTATATTAAAGATAAATTAAAGTTGGAGTCAAGCCTTCTCGATTACATTGAGATTGCCTTCGCGTCAGATACACGCAGGGATACGCGCGCGCACGACTGAGAGGTACGCAGTCTGCATATAACCAAAAATGCACGGCGCATATAACCAAAAATGCACGACCGTGCAATATACCATCTATTGAATATCATGTGACCAACAATCCTCCAATCAAATGACAAGGATCCACGTAGGTGTTGTATAAAAAAGTATATTGTTATTGAAGAATAAAATGTGAATATAAAAGTTATTATAGTAATACATTTGTTTAGATGTAGATACATGTACATGTACATCTACAGTTGATGGTAACATACTGAAATAAAAATGAATGGCTTTGTGATGTTAATAATCTGTAATCATGTTCTTTGTTATTATGATAACATGCAAATGTAAAAGTAGCTTTTCTAACAAAGTGCTCATGCTATTGGCTGAGATACATCTATAGTATTTGTAGATGTCGACATACTGGAAACAGTTTCAATCATTCAACCAAATCTCTTTGAAATTTTTACTATTTGAAATTTCTTAACTTTTTAACATTTTTTTACCTTATAAATAACTCTGGTTTTCTACTTTCACTCAAAACAACTTTGACTATTAAAGAATAGATCTTTCCTTTCTTTTTATAGTGATTTGCTTTTCCTTAGACTTGATTACTTGTTTAAGTTACTCTTGTAAGCTGATTTTCTTTAATGATCATGCCCCTCCTGATAAACAGAATTATCTTTTTTTCATAATTAGGGTATATTTCATGGCAACATATGTTTCCATCCAATTATTATTTTACCGTAGCAAAAGTCTGATGATAGTAATCTTGCATTTCCCTTTAAACATGATTTGTTTTTGGTCTACTTGGGAGAGCACAATGTGTCAATGTTTGCCTTTAAAGTTTGGCATGTGACATCAATATTGCTTTCATTTGTGTTGGAATTGAGAAAATGTGTATCAACTATTTAGAGCCATAATACCAGAAGGGAACTACAAAATAATCTTTACTTGTACATGGATTCAACACGCTTCTGACTTTTTTTTATGACATCCTCTAGAAGAATCTTTTACTTGGGATTTCTACAAAGTTGTTGATTATTTTTTTTTAATAGAATTGCACATAATTATAATGGCCTTCTTTTCATTGCCTTTTTGATGAAATCTACATTCTTCTCATGTTATCATATTTTTGGGACACCCTGTGGCCTGTAGGCAAAATCATATCATGTACATGTATATGTATGACCACAACATCAAGCTATTGATAATTCACAATTGTAATGAGCTGTCTTCTAATTACATTTCAATAGAAGCTACATGTGTCATTACCAGTAGGAAGGAATTCCTTGAATGCTGTGAGCGCCGAAATCGGCTGCCTAGCAGAAACAGGGTAATAGTTGGAGCACCATGCATGGTGGATATGTGCGCTATATGATTATTCAATATTATTATTATTTTATTATTTTTAATTACATTTCTAGTGAAGCTATTTCTTCTATGTTATCATATTTTTGGTACACCCTGTAGAAAGAATCTTATCACTTATTACAACAACACGAAGCTATAATGATGGATCTTAAAACAGAAGGGCAGGTAATTGCAACAACCTATGGCAACATTATATACTTGTAATGAACCTATCACCTCTAGTACTATTAATATGCTGCCAACCATTTCATCAGAACAGATGCGTCACTGTCATTTTGTGAATGGTAGATATTTTGCATCCTTGTGTGTGGTATGGCCAGTTCTCGCCTTACCCATCATCACTTACATGCACAATGTAGTGTACATGTAGGCTTGTGCATGTAGTGCTGTCACAGTTCAGCTGCTGGAACAAGTCATCAAGGGAATCTTCTTGTCCAAACTGTACTTAAAGATCTCATACAGTGTATGTGAGCTGGGGGGTGTTTCACAAAGACTAAGGTCGACTTTACATTGTAAGTTGGACTTTACTATGGCAGGCCATTAATGCCACTGTTTACTCTCACCGTTTACTGGCATTGGTCTCTCAAGGGAGGTAAAAATCATGGTCACAAATCTACAGAATTTATATCTTTTGATAATTCATTATTGAAGAAAAAAAATATTATCTAAAGATCATAACGGTGAGAGCAAACAGTGGCATGAATGGCCTTCCATAGTTGAGTCCAACTTTAAGTCGATCTTAGTCTTTGTGAAATACTCCTAGGTTTATTTTGTAGGAGATACTGGTAAATTCTGATTGAAACAGGTCTTCAGAAATTGAGAGATGTATTGTACCACTTTGTGCTGTTTTGTCGACACATATTTCACCATATTGAAAACTTGTGTTTTAGGGTACTTTAGATTGAGCCTATGATTGAAGAAAATGTTTCTTTTAATTGAGAGTGATAGCAACAAATAAAACAAGTACATGCACCTGTGGTACATGTTTAAATTTCTTCAGTTTTTGTAAATATTGGGTGCTATGTTTTAATCTATTTTCAAATTTCTTAGCAACTAGCAATTAAAAATCTTGTAACTGACATTAGAAATCAAATTGTAGTATAATTCCTGCAGATTAAATTTCAACCTTAGGCATTGATATTGCAGTACGTGTTGTTAGTATTTGATTGTTTATTTTAGCCTGATGACATGCCAAGACCCCATTTTGTAGCGCTTTTGGCTGATTGTTTGTTCCATGGTCAAAGTTCAATTTTAACAGAATTCATAATTTCACCTTTTGACCCAACACTATACATGTACATAATCCTAACCTTAAAAGCTAACCTAAAATTCAGTCACAAACTTAACCCTAACCCTCCATCTATGAAGAAATACTGCCAATCATGGTCTTATATCTTTGATAAAAATTAAGTCTAAATCTGAATATCTAATTGCAGCTAAGCAAGACAAGTTAAGCCTCCATTTAACAAAATTTATATTTGAGTTGTAGTAGATTACAAGATGTTTTTGTCATTTCACATTCCTGTACATGATTGTAAGTAGCCAGTTGGCTTTTACGTTCTCCTTGAGTACCCAGTAAAAAAAGAAGAAAAAAGAAATACTGCCAAAATAAAGCCCAGAGTAAATGTGGTATTACCCATGCATCGAATACCCACTTGTATTTGGACATACATCTACAGTATAATGTATCTGCAAGACAAGACAGGACAAAATTTGAAGCGACTCTGGGACTGTCCCATTCACCTCGGAGCGACGGCCCGGCCGCCCACTGTGTGGGATATTTATTTTTGCAGACTAAATAATCTGACCCTAAACGTCTTTCATGCCCTGGAACATCATCGCTCCTATGACGTCAGATGTCATTCTCCGGCTGTCTTAACTGATTGACTGCCGCCATTAAAAAGGGCTGCCAATTTGATTGTACCGCCGTGCATTACTCCCCTACCGATTTGTGTGTTTGTGTTATGGCTTGTGACGTCATACTCCTGGCTGACAGCGGCTGTGATTGACTGGCTGGGGTAAAAGGCTGCCAATTTGACATCAAACATTTGTCTTGCGAGGGGAATGTTTGTGGCCCGTGGCGACAAATGCAGCATATGCTTTATTTACCCCTTCCATGCATACTCAATCTGTACAGAGCAAATGGGTCCAGGGTTTTTGGTGCAGATGTATGGAGAGTTTGATATTCAAGGACATATTTTGGCATGAGATAACAAATCTTTTTAAATACACCTGTACTTTATCTTCAGAAATGTCATCGGTGTAATAAATTTAGAAAAGAAAAGATTTGTATGCATTTCATTATGGCTTCTTATCAGTCAATACATTTTAAAATTGTTAATTGGTGCTTTTTTTTAACCATAAAGCATTGAAGAAAATGAAATAATTGTACATGAAATATTATTGGAAACATCTTAAAGCTATGAGTTTATTTCTTCTTCTTTAGAAAAAAAATGGTATGCTCATGTAAGGGAAATTCTTTGAAAAGAAGAAGCTTGCCATCTGTATAGAGTGAACATTGTCAAATGTTTTGATTTGAGACAATATTGAGACAATTAATATCACCAAAATATACCCCCAAATGCTTTCTTTTTGTGTATGGTTCTTGAGACATGCAGCAAACACAAATTTTACCAGTCTTTACCTCTTCTCTCTACAGAAATGCCATTGATCTGATGTAGGAGGGAGAGGCGAGAAGTGATCACCATGTTGATCAAGGAGTATCGAATCCCTCTACCGCTGAGTGTGGACGAATATAAGATTGCTCAGCTCTATATGATACAGGTAAGTAGTACGGGGCGATAGTATACAACTATTCAATGTTTGTGAGGGAGATAGTAAAACTATTGCATGAGGTGAAAAATGCAACTTTTTCTCCCCAAATGGCCCAAATTCACAAAGGAGGTTTACATATTTAACCCATGGTTTAAACCTTCATTTACATATCCCATGGTTTAAAAATCAGCGCAAAATAAGCGTACCTTGCCTTGCGCGCGTCTAATATTGGACCTCTTGACTGTGTTGCGATTATTTGCGCTAATTTTAAACCATGGGTTATGTAAATGAAGGTTTTAACCATGGGTTAAATGTAAACCTCCTTTGTGAATTCTGGCCAATGAGACTTTACAGCCCAGTTGAACAGAATGCTGGATTCCTCATAGCTGTGAGATAGCTCAGCAATATGTGATACATGTACATGTAAGTGCTGTGTTGCAATACAATAGTAAACAAATATATCATGTTTATGAGTGAGATGGTAAACTATTTCATGAGGTAAAAGATTTGGCTGTTCACTTGTAACAAGACGGTAGCAGAGTTGAATGAATCTTTTATTAGATGATTTTTTGTTCCATTTCATGAATGAAAACATTCAAATGTCATGTTTTTGAGCCAGAATGACATCAAATTATTGTTATAATAATATGGGTCAATGCGCTTTTTGCCTTAAACAGACAAAATGTTTATTTTAGAGAACACTGAAAAGAATATAACACAGAAAAAATATAATTCTAGGGGACAATCTAGCTGATTCTATGTCTTTTCTCACACTCTGAGGCCCAAATTCACAGAGGAGGTTTAAATTTAACATATGGTTTAAATCTGCATTTACATAACCCATGGTCTCAATTCAGCGCAAAATAAGCGTTTAATATTTTGTGCTAACTTTTTTAATCATGGGTTATGTAAATGAGGGTTTAAACCATGGGTTACATGTATGTTAAACCTCCTTTGTGAATTTGGGCCCTAGAGTCTAAAGCCATCAAGCTGCACATTGCAACCATATGAGAAACGTGTCGTGAACAAAAATGAAGATACAGTGATTTTATATTTAACCCTAGTCCTAACCATGAACATAAACCTACATTGCCAGCCAAGATGCAGTTACAACCCTGAACCAAAAACCCTGTCACAGCCCTGACCCAATTTGATTGATAAAATACATTGTGAATCAAATTTTGCTTGAGCAAGCGTCAGATCACTGGTAAACCACCGTCCTCCATGAAACGAAGAGTCCCTTTCCCAATTATTGAAGATGTTTTCGACCATGACTTCCCCGAAACTAGCCATTTATGTTCCTCGCTCAATATGAGTGGATTGCAGCTAGTATCACCATCAAAAGTGCAAACATTGAAATTCGGATGGCGTAAGATCAATCGGAAATCTTGGGATTGAACTGCGGTTGATCTCTGACATTTCAAGGGTGACAAAGTTGATGAGAGTCAACAAGAAGGCGGTTTGTAAGCCAAAATAGGATTTCTTGGAATTGTGGGGCAGAACTACTTTTGCATTTCTGTGGGCACGGGGTGAATGATTATTTTTAGATGGAGAAGTTTTTATGTGTCACTTTTATGTGCTTTGGTTTTTTGTTGCTTTTCTTTCTTCTTTATCACTTGTCATTTCATTTCCTGTTTTAATGATATGTGTGTAATTATACAGTAGGCTTGCAGGTGCACCATGTGAGAGAGAGAGAGAGAGAGAGAGAGGATTGAGGAGTCCTGAAAAGGACTCTCGGTAATCTTTCTTGAGGGTGTGTAGTCCTGAAAAGAACTGTTTGTGTAGTCTTGAAAAAGAATGTTGGTTATCTTTCTTAGCTTATAGACGACGGATAGTCAACCTGTTCGAAACGTCGAGCCACTCCCGCCACTCATCCTCTCCAAGCGCTATAGTTCTCCTTAGAACTATAAGCTAAGAAAGATAACTCTCTCTCTCACTCACATGGTGCATCCGCAAGCCTACTGTATATCTACATCACCATGCAAGCCAACACTTACAAGCAGCATGTGTGTAATTAGTAATTAATCATATTAAAGTCAAATCAGTTGAGCATGTGGCATGTGTATATATGCCTCTAGTACGTTCTTACAAGGATACTCATCTTTCAGCTTTTTTTTTCACTGAGAAGTGTCCATGCTTTTTGGGTAAGATACATCTATAGTAGATGCCGACATACTGAAAACATATGTCAATCAATCATTCAATCGGATCTCTTTGAAATATTTACTACTTAGAATCAACTTAGAATCAACAATTAATATTTTACAAGCATTGCTTCTTTTTGGTTCCCCCATATTCCACATTATGTTAATTACAAACAATTGTTGATTTTGTAATATTTATTGTACTTTACTCTTCAATTTATTCATTTAATTGTATTTCGTTTTTTTATGTATTGTTTGTTTGTATAATTACCTGTTCAAATTTATTTGTTAATTAGGAAATAAATTCAAATCAAATCAAATCAAATTAACTTCATTTTACAGCTATTCATAACTGAGGAAATATACCAAACCAAAAAAAGATTATTGGTGACAAAAATGATCAATCTTGAATCATTAACATACAATATAATTTCTCAAATGTTTAAGAGCTTGTTGCTCTACTACTGCCTCTTAGTGTATCCACAAATGTTGAAAACCTGTTTCCTGGCCTATTTAACTTTAAATGACACTTTGCATTACATGTGCGAGTTTATCGGTATATGAAACCAGCGATGAAACATGCAAATTGTAGAATGTGTGACCTTTGCACTTTCATGTTTAATAATGTCAATGACCTCTTAGAGATAAATCAGTGCTGAGCTAATGAACTACATTCTCAGAATTAAGATGAAATTAGTGACCCCTTATTTCAGCACTACCGTTTGTCTGTTTCTATGCTAAAGCTACAAACAACTACAGGTGAAATCTACCATCCTCGATCATTCAAGTACCGTATTCACATGTTGACCATTTCTTCAATTTCCAAGAACCACAGAATAGATCAAGGGATCATTTCTGAGAATGAAGATGAAGAAAAAAAGTCTTCACATCTTTTGGTTATTTTTGTACCATACCGACCACTTACTTTCAGAGGGGCAATACATGTAACATGTGTCTCCAACCAAAGGGGTGACTCCTTTCTTGGTATATAAAAGCGATTCATGGATGTATGTGCCCTATATTACCCACCAAATCAATATTTTGGTTAAAGGGTCTCTTTCCTCTTTTGAAGAAAGGGCCTCAATCTTTCCTCTTTTGAAAGGGCTAAAAACATCCAGTGCTTACTCAGCTAACAGTATTTTCTTGGAATTACGGCACAAAATTAGGCTAGTTTTCTAGGAAAAGGCATTATCGAAAGGAGTTTGTTTTTGCAGCGATTTTCTAAGGGGGGGGGGTAAAGATATATCCGAGGAGAACACAACTTTTTTATACTTCAAAGCCTCACACATTCTATGTAAATTATAGTCCAATTCATTTGAAGTTGGAAGCTTGAAGTCTATTTCACCTGGCAAAGGAGATGAAAATTACAATGTATTAATAATGTTACAATATACAGGGGGTGTACATGTATTTCAAAGGAAGACGAATGTCTTATGAAGAACTGTGAGATGTGACAGTACAAAATGTACATACATGTACAGGTGTAATTTCATTTTTATTTGCCATAATTAATCTGTAATTTTAGATTTTGGATTTGCCAGAGGTTTGACCCATATATTTGAATGAAGACGTAGTATGATTGGAAATATATAACAGCTTGTTACTCAGATCATGGATACAACATTTGTCATAGTTTGAAGTATTGTATTGAGAAGAGAAAAACTCTGTGGTTATCATTTATCTTTTCAGTTTGTTGGACATACATGTACATGTATACATTTTGTAGGTCCCGTGGTGAAACTCATGTTCTTTTTCTTTAAGTTTGTGCTTACAAATTATCCAAAGTCTTTTTTTTGACATGAGTATGATGCAGGACTTTCATATGTCAGTTATGTTTTGAGGAAAATATTAAATAGCTTCTTTAATTCATTATTAATTGAAAGTGAAATCAACTCTGTAATGATGATTTTTCTGCCAATTAGTAGCGTTGGTATTTATCATTATTCAATTACTTAAACAAGGCAAGTATAGCTTTCTTAGATTATTTAGTACAGTGATTTAGGAATCTCAGTTTTGAGGAAATAAAAGTGACTTCCGGTATGTTTATCTTTTGAATACAAAGTGTTTTGAAGAAAATCCTAAATAGCTTCTTTAATTTATCATTAAGTGAAAGTGAAATCAACTCCATAATGATGACTTTTCTACCAATTAGTGTTGATATTAATCATTGGTCATGTATAAGCCTAGGAAATAAAAGTGATTATGTTTATCTGTTTAATACAAAGTCATTTCAAAAAGATCTGTTTCAGTTTGAATGTAACATAACTAGTCAGTGTATTATGAACCTACTACATGTACACTGTAGTCAACGAATATGTATATAAAATTCATCAATTCTTAAATTAAATTCTTGAAAATCGTAAACAGGTTTGTGGGGTCCAGGGATATTTTTTTGTCATTCACAATTACTTGATTTCTATAAGAAGAAAAAAAAATACATTGCAACAGTGTAGAAGTGTGCATAGATTGGTATTTTTCAAATTACTGTGCACATATTATGAGGATCAGGTGCTAACTCATATACATGTACTTAAACACATATTTAATTCCCTTATGACTCCAAAGAGATGAGATCAAGGCTTTTAACAGCAAAGATTTTCCTGAAATTTGACTCTCCATTTGTAGATGATAACTTAGAATTTGTTTATCATCTGTAAGCTGAATTTTAAAGGAAAAGGAAATAGACTAAAATGATAAAAGCCCTATGTAAAAAGCTTGGAGAGTATTAATATTTGATCTATTTTTATCAGAATTACGGAAGATCTTTCCAACCTCACTCTCAAATAGCATGTATTTACAGTACTTTTGTACAGACAGGAAAATTGACTTCTAGGAACTGGATTGCTCAATCTAGTGTAGCTTGAATAAAATGTGGAATTGATTCTGTTTGCCCAGTGACTCTGGGAAAGGGTGAATACCTGAAATGAATCACGGGAGGCCGTACCAGGTATTACAGTCTGTCATCATCTTTAACCATTTTCATTTCAAATCATATTTTGGGTTGTGAAGTGAATTGGAATATTATTGACTTTCTTTCAGTAGGGGCACTAAGAATAGATTTCCTCAGATTAACACAAATGAAGGGTGTTGTTTGCTACAGAATTTGTGGAAAAGTGATGATCATGCAAAGTGAGGATCAAGACGAACAAGGCTTGTTCGGCTCTTTCGTAGAAACGGTGACCTACCGAATCAATAATCCAACTGAAAGGGTCTCTTCCCGCCCACATGTTAACTCTTTAAAGGTGTCTAAGAATGACATTTCAGGGAAATTGAGGGTGGAATAAGGTGTTATTCATGTAAAGAGAGATTATCCATCGATTCCAGCTTCAAAGATGTTATTAGGGATGTGTTTTCCCAGTGACACACCGAGGTCTTTGAAAAGGTCTACGCTGGAATATCAGGGTGTTTATGTGGAAAGCAATTCTATTTTAGACATTTGTGATTTCAGAAGAAACCCTATTTTGAACATTCCCAGATTTATTTGTTTTTCTTACCTGCAAGGCAACAGAACAAAGATTGTTAATACCTTTTTTCCCCTTCTAAATTTGAATCCAGATTATGTTATTTTTCTTTGGCTGGAGCTCTTTTCTTATTTTGTTGATAGACTATTAAAAACACATTTTGAAATCTATAGCAAGAACTTTTAATAGTTCCTTTCTATTTTTTGTTTGATTTAAAGTATTTGAGTCTTAAAATCTTTTCATGTTTGTGTATTATTTTTGTGGAAAAACTGGGTTTGCATTCAGGATATTTTCTCTCTATATTTTCTTTATATTACACACATTTCTCCCCCCCCCCCCCCCCAAAATAAAATAAAAAATAAAAATAAAGAGACATTATGTCTTTCATACCCTATTCACACCACCAAACTGACTCCAGCCGATTCAAACTGACCGATTCTTGCCGATTCAGGACGATGTAATTCTATATTCAGTGTGTTGTATAGGTCTGCAGTCAGTCTCATCCGTGTGACTCGAGTGTGAACTCATGAGATTATACTTTCAAATCAACAGTTTGAACCATTAAGCACATTTTTATCAGCACGATTTAACTTTTTATTCAAATGAAATAAAACAACATATTCACAGTAACAGTCAATAAACAAATTGTAGATTTTTGATTGATTGATCTGAGAAGCATGTATTGTTATATTTTCACAGTTGTTTTAAAAATGACATAGAGATGATTTGAACACATCAATTTATTTTCTTTGTTTCTTTGATTTCTGTGGGGGTGGGTGAGAGATTGATTTCGATGTAAGATAAGTCGCCGAAGCTGGTATGAAAAAATAATAACCGGGTAAAATTTTGCGTAGGTGTTAATGGAGAAAAGTGGTTTTAAATGTTTGATGTAATTCTTCAAAAACCATTTGGAGAAGTGGGTAAAAATCAATATAATGGATTATGAGTCGGGGTGGCTGTACATTAACAGTTCCGGTAGAAATTGTGAAAAGTGATTTTGTCAAAGGTTAATCTTCGTTCAGTTTGTGTTGGTGAAATAAAATCTGTTAATGTGGATATGGTTTGTGCAATTTGAGTAATATGAATATTATGAATTCATAGACAAAATGTAATACACTTTAACACAACTCCATTATGTACTTTAAATGCTCACAACTCGAAAAATCACATATTATTTATACAGTGTATATACATTTACATGTACCTGGTGCTTCTACTAATGTGTACGTAACAGTGTCTCAATATGCTCAGACATTCTTTTTTTCTTCAATGCCTACTGTATTTTCTCTTTTCAGCAAAACAAGTGCAAGTTCAAGTTTTATTTATCTTTCTTTCATAACACACTTTACAAATATGACATGAATATAACAAGTTAACAGAATATGTCGTTACAATAGAAAGATGAGGTGACCTTGGTTGAAAGCAAGGCTTGTGGATTTAAGGTCCCTCATGAGAAGCTTATGAGTATGTTCCAAAAGAACAAACTCGTCAGATAAGAATAATGCATACATTTAAATGCTGACAAACTAAACTAACTAAACAAATGAGAAAATATAAACATAAATAAGTATAATAAAATCTACTGACTACTAAATAATGGCTATAAAGAAGAGAAACAGGAAAATACTACGAGCAACAGGACTGAAACACAGACAAAAACGAAAACAAGACAGACAGATGAATAGATGTGAGAAATGGGAGTAAAATTATGCTGACCTATATACTAAATAATTTTCTTAAATATTGATCACAACTATAAATCTAGACGATATCGACTCAAATAAAGTACTTCAGTTTGCGCTTAAATACATTAATACTGACGATTGGGCTATTCTTGGTTCAAAGGAATGAACAACTAATAAGATGGATGGTTTACTAGGGAAAACATATTTAGAATAAGAATATAAGTATATGTACATATACATGCACATCATTGTTGTATATTTCTTTAAACCCACTGAAAAACAAATTCTCTCATCCCCTCATTCCTTTGGGTATTATATAGGGACCGCACAGTGCCTGTATACATTGGGTTACATTGTAACAAAAAAATTCTCATAATTATATTTAAATGATTAAATAGTTTATAAAACTACCTTCTGATGATAAAAGGAAGAGGAGAGTTACATATTAAAATGCTTCAAGATAATATCTGTTTGGAACCAGAAGGGCTTTAACTCTGTGTAAAAGTATATGAGTCAACATCCTCTGGCTCCAAACAGACGATATACAAGAAGAAGTCAAATCTGACATAATTATAAACTGCACTTATGATGGAGGGGAGGGGGGGGGGGGGGTATAGTAGAAAATTAAAAGGGAACACAAATCAGAATGCTGTGAGTTGCATCCACAGTAATTATAGATTAATATCCCTTTTGGCTTTAAACGGATGATATACAAGAAGCAGTAAAATCTAATTTGAGTCTAAACTGCACTTATGATGGAGGGGAGGGGGGGGGTAATAGTAGAAAAATTAAAAGGGAACAAAAATCTGAATTCTGTGAGTTGCATCCACAGCAGTAATTATAGATTAATATCCCTTTTGGCTTTAAACGGATGATATACAAGAAGCAGTAAAATCGAATTTGAGTCTAAACTGCACTTATGATGGAGGGGAGGGGGTAATAGTAGAAAATTAAAAGGGAACAAAAATCAGAATGCTGTGAGTTGCATGCATCCACAGCAGTAATTATGGATTAATATCGGGTTTTCATTTTTTCTTCTTCTTCCGCAATTCCCAATCACTCTACGGTGGTAATGCAGCATACGGTAGAGAAATCAGAGAAGACTGAAGCGTGACTGCGAATACGAGATAACACTAAAACATTCGTGACTGCATGGGCTTTCCAATGAAACACTCCACCTACCTGCGTATGCACATGTGCGTTTAGTCATGAACATGTGGGTTGGTTAATGGAGGAGGCCCTATGAGATTGAATTCTGTGCGGTTTTGTAAGAAATGATTACAGATTGCAGGATTTGAAGGGATAGTCAAATGTACAGAGACTTTATTCATTGCAATAAACCAATGCAGACATTGCAGGAGGAGACAAGATCTTTAGAATGGGTATGAATTTAAATAAAAAATATATTATTTAAAATGGATAGTTTAAGGTTTCATAATGTTCAATAAATGTTACTCTTTTAATTGGCAAAATAATGATGTTCCATATGAAATGTTTTTTCACTTGAAAATATATATATTTTTTTAAAGTGAGGAATTAATACAGCTGGCTATACGTC